>PVIH01009116.1:0-85018 GCA_004025045.1 Sigmodon hispidus | reverse complement strand
GCTAAATACCCTCTGGGCTTCCAATCCTGGTAAGCCACGTAGACATTGCCCATAGGTCCCCAGGCGCCGGAAGCAAGCCACCATCCTCGCCTACAGCCAATAAGGAGTTGCTTACTCCCGAGAGCACTCACCTTCAGAAAAGGTGGAAGGCGGAAACCAGCGCCACCTTTAGGGCGTGGTACAACGCAGCTCCCTACAATTAACCTCTCCTTTTCAAGTCAAGAGACGCCTGAAGTAATAGAGGTTATTGCTGTTGCCCTTGGTTGCTTCCCAGTGGTCAAGTTTAGTTCCTATTGTTAAACACATTATGTGCTTTGGATACAAGACTCAGGATTTAAATTAAACACCTCCTCCCCAAGAACTAGCTTTCTACACCTTCTGGTACAAGTTGCCAGAGGAGGGAAGCAGCTATCAGTTCTACTCAGTTGTGATACCTATGAACCGTAACAATAACCAGCACAGCAAGATTTTCATGGAGGTGCAATAGTGCCACTCATTTCTTGATGGTAACCAACACCTGTGTAATTGAACTTTAAGACCATTAAGCTGGAGAAAAATAATGTCTGAAACTCAAAAAAATTTCAACTTCCCACAGCTAGTAGAGTTAAGCATCTGAAAGGAAAATCTTTTATAAAATTACTTATCTCTTATATCCATAGAGAAATTTTACTCTCACCTCTCTTCAAAGAAGCTTCTCTTTGCAGCAGATGAAGATAATTTTAAAACACCATAACTGGTCAAAATGCAAAGAAAAATTGATCTTTAAATGCCCAGACTTGATGGATACATCGTTAACACAACTGTTCCTAAGGGTTAGAATACATCATGGAAAAGAAAGCAGAGAAAGGATAAGAGCCAAAGATGCAGGAATCCTGCTGTGAGATCATATCTTGGTATGGGATGTCTTTCTGTATGCTGGGAATACTATTTGTTACTAAAAAGTCTGTGTGTGGCCTATGGTAAGTTAGCTTAGAAGCATGTGGCAAATCCAACCATAGATAAAGAAGATGGAGGGAAGGGTCAAGGAGCCTCTGAAGGCTTCAGCTGAGAAAGTAAGATGTAATGGGACACAGGTAAAGCCACTAGCCATGTGTCAGAAAGTAGATTGAAGGAAATGGGTAGAATTAAGTTATAAGAGTTAGTCTTTAATGAGACTGACCATAGATCAAACATTTTTTAATTTATATAAGCCTTTGAGTAATTCTTTTGTAAGCAGCTGTGGGACTGCAGGTGAAAAAGATTCCTCTGGACTGAAGGCCCAGAGAGGCCAGAAACTTCTTTTAGATGTTATAGGGAAGCTATATACCCATTGTGGTGGTTTGAAAGAAAATGGCCCTCAAAAGGAGTGCCACTATTAGGAGGTATGGTCTTGTTGGTGTTGGTGTGGACTAGTTGAAGGAAGTGTGTAACTGTGGAAGTTGCGCTTTGAGGTCTCATATATGCTTAAGATACTACTCAGAGTCTCAGTCTACTTTCTGTTGACTGCATATCAACATGTAGCAACTCCTTCTCCAACATCACATCTGCCTGCATGCTGCCATGCTTCTCATCATGGTGTTAATGGACTGAACCTCTAAACTGTAAGTGAGCTACCACAATTAATTGTTTTCCTTTGTAAGAGTTACTGTGATCATGGTGTCTTTTCAAAGCAATAGAAATTTTAACTAAGACACCCATCATAACTCAACAGCAATGTCAACTAGAGAAGACCACAATTAAATGTTTTCCTTTGTAAGAGTTACTGTGATCATGGTGTCTTTTCAAAGCAAAAGAAATTTTAACTAAGACACCCATCATGACTCAACAGCAATGTCAACTAGAGAAGACCTGAACAATGCTAGCTATCTTAGAAAGAGGAACTCTCATGTAGCCAACCCTCTCCCCACCACACAGAATTGATGGCAATTAATGGCTGCTGGGAGACAGAGAATAATTGTCCTTAGGAGTGAGGCCTCCAGTTGGCTAGCCAATTCCAAACATCATATATATACAAATAGCTCTAAACAGACTCAGCAAGTTATATTTATGTGTCATTGCATTTATGCATACATATAATAAAACAAATAAAAAGAGGCCATAAATGAGGAAAAAGTTACATGAAATGTGTGAATGGGAGAAAATAAAAGTAGAGAAATGATGTAATTGTAGTCTAATAAAAATAGATAATTTTAAATGTGTTGAGAATAAAATAAAAGCCATAAACAGAAAAAGTGTTTGAATAAGAAAATTTATAATGAAAATACTTAAGCAAAATACACAAAGAAATCTTAAAACTTAATAAGAAAATTAACAATTGAATTAAACTATTGTGTCTTCTAGAAATGTTAGAGGCTATACCCATGAAGTCTCACCAACATGACTGACCTATAAACACTTATAGAACCTTTAGAATTGATTATAAGTCAGGAAAGAACATACATCATGCAAATTTTTCAGAAATAAAACTTGTGCATGTTAAATACACCCCCTACACTGAGACAAAATTGGTTAGTAACATTTACAGAGAAACAAGCAAACATAATGCTTAATCTGTCTAAATTTAATTGTACACATATAAACATCTTTTTTGCATCATTGGATAGATAAGAATTGCAGTTGTAGATTATTTAGATTTTGTCTTTGTTTCACTAGTTTTGAGACATATCCAAGGGGGCGGGGAAACCCAAACATTGTAGCCTTAAATGCTCTTAGTATTAATCAGAAAAGAATGAAAACAAATTCAATATTCAATACAAGAAATTAACAAAAACATACCACCCCACAATAGCCAGAATTTTTGTGAAACACATGGGGAAGTAATAAAAATTAAGAGCAAAAACTAAGAAACAAATTTTGAAACTGGCATCTTTTTTTAAAAAAAAAGATCCATGACATAGACAAGACTATGGAATGCCTAGCAAGTGAAAGAGATGACTTCAAGCACAATTTAAAATTGAGTAAGCCTGATTATTCATATATAGAGAGAAGAGTCATTAAAAATGTGTTGTGGAATTGGGTCTGTAGCTCAATGATACTTGTACCAGTCCCAGGATTTGATTCCCAGCACCAAAATATACACACATGCATACATGCATGTATACATACATACATACTTACATACATACATATATTACAAAATAGCTTTAAAATTTAAAATTTTGCCTTGCCTTAGTATACCTATGGAACACATAAGTAAACCAACAAATCAATATCTGCTCCCAGAATAAAATGGACGTGAAAAATATTACAAAGTAGCTAGGTCCAACACAGATAAGCACTGTCAAACCCACGATAAATCAATACCTAGCCTAGCATATGTCAAAGTTCAATAAACAGATCTAGTTTACCTTTACTTAAAAATCTATCTGAATATCTTACTTTATTTTATCTGAATCCCATCAGTACTCAGTTTAGTCTTTCTTTCTCTTGGGAAGCCATCTTGACTGTATATGCCTGATCCTAGGTCTCTTTCTATGACTCTTAAGTCTGTATGATCACTTTTCAACTCATTGAAATTCATTACTTTTGTTCTTTTATTGTGTAATTAAGCAATAATAAAAAATTTCTAAATTTTAATCAGATTTGGGTTACTGTTTTTTTTTTCAACAGTATGTGCTAACAACCTATAGTATTTTTCATTCTCTCCTACTGCTTTTGTGTCTTTCTTGTACTGCTTTTGTAGTACTTGTACAGGGTTTTGGGTAATCTGCTCTAAATACCATATATGATACTTTTAGACAGTTTTTATAGGTTTCATAGGAGTTTATACTTAGAAGTAGTTATTATTTTAGCTCATCAAAATGAAAAACAAGTATTACTTTATATTTTTTAATTGGTTCCAACAGTCCTTTATTTCTCTAAAATGGTTCTTATGTTCTAGTTCCTTTCAGTTTGTATCATGATGGTGTTGCCAGCCTGCCTGGATTCAAACTATAATTTTATCATATACTAACTTTTCTGTTTCACTTTCCTCATCTGTAAAGTCAGAGTAAGGCAATGCCAATCATCTCATTATATAAAGTTTTTAAGAAAATTAAATGAATAAATTTACAATGGGGGTTAGAAAAATATTTGACATATATCAAACACCATAGAAGTGTAGCAATTTTGGCTTGGATGAAAGGTGCCCTAAATTAACTAAAGAGGGGTGACGTTCAATTTTCAGTTGTACATCTCATTTCTTGTTTTGGAAAGAATAATATATAATTATATGTGTCATATTCTCTTCTTCCCATGGCTTGCCTTCTTGGACAAAATGATGAATGTTTGCATGATTGAGAAGGTAATTTTCTCAACAAACCAGAACATTCTTCTTAACACTTCATATTAAGAAAATGGAGTTCATATAATGCAACTGATGTTTCCTTTTATTTTTCACTTAACTGATTGCTTGGATTTGTCCATTTTAAATAAATATAAGAGTAAGATGAGAAATAGGTTGTGGTTAGGGGCTATACACCAGAGAGATGAGCATTATGGTCTATGCAACACCTAGGGCTATCAGAGATACCAATGTTAGAAATAATATTTCTTTCTTCTTCTAGGATTCTCTACAGCAGAGACATATTCACATGCATTCCCAGGAGACTGAGATGCACTGTTTTTGTTTTTAATCTCTTCCCATCCACCTGTCAGTTTGGTCTTCAATACTTTTAAAATCTAACTTTTCTCAATGTGGTATTACAAAGTTCTGGTGTGTTACTCCTCGGGCTATAAGAAAAATGTTTTAACTTTATTATTAATATAAATATAAACACAATTTCTAACTTTATCATTTCCATATGAAAATAAAAAAATATTTTTCCAGTGGTGCTTTGCTCACTATTATTTCTTCTTTTAAACATCTAACAGTTATAGTTTTACCTATGATGTTGTTTCCTAGGCTAATATTACAGAAATGTTTTTTTCTGAATTGAAGCACTCCTTCCCAGAAAGAGGAAGAAAGCTCATTAGACTTAAAAAGCTGAGGAAAATTGCAAGATTCAATTAAAAAATCAAATGATTTCTAGAGAGAGGAAATTTTTTGTCTATGTTGGCTGAAGCTGTTCTTCAGGGAACCCCACCTTAAGATTTTGTGAATTATCACTTGTGTTAAGGTGGGGTTTTCTGTGATGTGGCAGCCTTTGAGCTACCAAGGCATCTGTAAAAAACTCACTGACTCATCAAGCTACACTTGGTTAAAATAGTTTCCTAGCCTGTCATCAGTGTTCTATGTGAGTGTCAGTATTTATTTGTTTTTATACCCCCAGAAAAGGCTAAAAGAGGCTAATAAGAGGAAAAGGTCTTCTATAATTGCCAAAACTGAGTCAAAAAAGTAAACAGCTGGCTGAAAAGGTAAATATGGTATTTGAAATTGTCATAAAATACATAATACATTAAATAAAATAACCACAAATTAGCATAGTCATGTATCCTATGAGAAAGACTAGTGAATATTCTCTCTCTACCTCCAGGAAAACCTTCTTAAACAAGGGATTTCTGAAATTATTTTGGCATTTTTCTGCCATCCTCTATAGACTTCTAAATGAGTACTCCTATCTTTCATGCTGTATCGTTTAGTACAATGTGCATTTTTGTCAACTGTGGCTTTCACTTTATTTTTAGAACACTGAAAATATTTCCTTTGGAAAATTAAAACCAATTAATTAAAAGCAATATAAACAAATGATATGGCTTTTGATACTGTATGACATTTATTCTCAATTTTAGTAAAAATATTTCTTTTTCCCAATTTTAGCATCCCATTATTTTCTTCCAAAGTGAAAAGAAAATACAATGCTGAGCAAAAGAATGTAATTTCTTGACCCTTATTTAGTTTATTGTAATCTAAACTAATACCACTGTAAGGATCTTGAGGCTAAGACAAGTGTACAATAATGCAAATAGAGAAGAAAAATGACCTGTTGCGGAATTTCAAAATTTCTTTCTCTCTGTTGTTGAACTCCGAGAAGTCCTAAACTTGGGTATACCAAATTATTTTTGCAACTCCAGTAGTTGAATCTCTTGCTAATTAAAAAGTAATGTTTCTGTGGTTGGCTGGTATTCCAATCATTCAGCAGACGGCTGTTGTGCACAAACACATCAGGAGTTGCATGGAACAGCAAATTTCATGGCTTTGCTTCTCCCAAGCTTACTGACATTGTCTGACATGTTTTCAGAAGAAACACTTTGTATAACAGGTGTTGATAGCCTCTCACACTGAAAAGCTATCTCACTTGCATATGCTTTGCATATTTTTTAGTAGTCATGAAAAATAGCATTTTGTTTACAAAGATCACTGCACATATGGTCTGCAACTGGAATTCACAAAGAATTCATCAGTGTAAACAATCATCAAAATAACAAAGTTGGCTATTTTGGTCCTCCCAGCTGCTTTGTGAATCAGAACAAGCAATTAATCATTTCCACCATTCTCATTAAGAAACGTGTACTTAAAATTTGAAATTTTTTGAGACCCTTGTCCAGAGAGGAATCAGAGATAAGCAGATTCCAGCACCGGGGCAGCCCATACAGAGAATCCCTCTCCAGGGCAGGAGCACAGCTGAGGTTCTGATCTCATACGCTTGCCAATAGACAGGCCCTAGGCTTTAGCTCAGAGGGGTCTTGCTTAGGGACTCCTAACACAAGGGGACCTCCACAGCTGGGCCCCACCTCCAGGGCAAACTGTATCATCAGAGATAGACTGAGACCTTTGAAACACAGATCAATGTCCAGAGCAGAATCAGAGATTGAGCAGACTTCTTGGTCAGAGCACACAGGAGACACAAAGTCCTCTAACCACAACTGATTAGGAACTGACTAATTGTGAACTACTGAAGCCATGGGAAGACACCAGTGCAAGAATACATATAACAATATAAAGAACAACAAGGCAACACCAGAAAAACTGGTGGTTCTACAACACCAAGATCTGAACAGAGCAATGAAGAGGAAACAGAAGGAAATAAGAGCAAAATCACCTTCATGCAGATTATAGAAGACTTAAAAGAAGTTATAAAAAATTTCCCTAAAGAAATAGAGGAAAATACAAAAAAAATTGGAAGAGATGAACAAATCCTTGAAAGAAAACCAAGAAAAGGAAAATCAAAAATGAAAGAAACATTCCAAGAACTAAAACTTGGAATAGAAGCAATAAAAAGGCACAAAAAGAAGCAAAAGTAGAAATAGAAAATCTGTACAATAGAACTGGAACTACAGTTACAAGCATAGCCAAGGAAATCCAGGAGATGGAAGAGAGAATCTCTGGAGTGGAAGACTCAAAAGGAGAAATAGATAGAGCAGTTAAAGAAAACACTAAGACCAAAAAAGCCATAGTACAAATGGTCAGGAAATTTGGGACACTATGAAAAGACTTAACCTGAGAATAATAGGAATAGAAGAAGAAGAACACCAGCTCAAAGGCACAGATAATATATTCAATAAAATATTAGAAGAAAACATTCCCAACCTAAAGAACGGAATGGCTATAAAGATAAAGAAGCTTACAGACACCAAATAAATTTGACTCCCCAAAAAAGTCTGCTCACTACATAATAATCAAGCCACAAAACATACAGAACAAAGGAAAAATTTTAAGATCTGCAAAAGAAAAAGGCCAATTTACCTATGAAGGCAGACCAATCAGAATAACACCTGACTATTCAATGGAAACAATGAAAGCAAGAAGGTCTTGGTTAGAAGTTATACAGACACTAAAATAGCATTGCTGCCAACCTAGACTACTATACCCAGCAAAACTATCAATCACCATAGATGGAGTAAACAAGATATTTCATGACAAAGTCAGACTAAAACAATACCTATTCACAAATCTTGCCCTTCAGAAAGCACTAGAGGGAAAACTCCAACCTAAAGATCCCAGATACACTCATGAAACCACAAACAATTGATAATCTCACAGAAGAAAAGCCCAAAGAAAGGAAATACATACAAGCTACCACTAAAAATAACAGGAAATATCAATCAGTGGTCACTAATATCCCTTACTATCAATGAACTCAATTCACCTATAAAAAGACACACACTAACACGAAGGATACAAAAATGGATGCTTTCCTTCTGCTGCATAGAAGAAACATATCTCAACCAAAAAGATAGACACAGACTCAGAGTAAAGGGATGGGAAAAGATTTTCCAATCAAATGGCCCTAAGAAACAAGCTGGAGTTGCCATCTTAATATTTAACTAAGTAGACTTAAAACTAAAATCAATTAAAAGAGACCAGAATGGACATTACTTATACATCTCAGGAAAAAATGATCAAGGTGAGATTTCAATGCTGAATATTTATGCCCCTAATATAAGGTCATCTATTTGCATAAAAGAAATATGACTGAAGCTCAAATCCCACATCAATTCAATTCTCATGCCCTAATAGTGGGAGACTTCAATACCCCACTTTCACCCTTGGATAGGTCAACCAGAAAGAAACTCAAAAGAGAAATAAGGAATCTAAAAGAGGTTATGATTCAAATGGATTTAATAGATATTTACAGAAGCTTTCACCCAAATTCAAAGGAGTATACATATTTCTCAGCTCTTCATGGAACTTTCTCTAAAATTGACCACTTAATTGGTCATAATGCAAATATCAATAGAAACAAAAAAATGGAAATAATCACAGGTAAGATATTAGACCACCAGGGCCTAAAGTTAGAGTTCAACAACATCAAAAATAACAGAAAGCCTACCAACGTATGGAAACTAAACATCACTCAACTGAAACACCTCTGGGTCAAGGAAGAAATTAAAGTCTTTCTATAATTTTATGAAAATGAATCCAAAATGTACCCAAACTTGTGGGACACAATGAAAGCAGTCTTAAAAGAAAAATTCATAGCATTAAATGCCTATATGAAAAGCCTAGAGAAATCCCACACGAGAGAACTAATAGCATATCTGAAAACCTTAGAACAATTAGAAGCAATCTCACCTAGAAGGAGTAGATGGCAGGAAATAATCAAAGTTAGAGCTGAAATCAATACAATTGAAAAAACAACAACAACAACAAAAAACAATACAAAGACTTAAAGAATCAAAGATTTAGTTCTTTGAGAAAGTTAGCAAGATAAATAAACCTTTATCCAAACAAACCAAAAGTAAAGAGCGAGTATCCAAATCAACAAAATTAGAAATGAAAAGGGGGGCATAATACCAGACCCCCAGAAAATCCAGAGAATTATCAGGTCATACTTTGAAAATCTATATTCCACAAAAATCAAAAACCTAGCAGAAATGGACAGCATTTTGGATAGGTTCCATTTGCCAAATTTAAATCAAGGTCAGTTTAAATACCTAAATAAACCTGTAAGACTAAAGGAAATTGAAGCTGTCATTAAACACCTCTCAAGTAAAACAAGCCCAGTCCATATGGTTTCAGTGCAGAATTCTACCAGACATTCAAAGAAGAACTAATACCAATACTCTTCAAAGAGTTTCATACAGTAGAAATGGAAGGACTATTGCCAAACTCTTTTTATAAGTCCACAATTACACTAATACCCAAGCCACTCAAAAATGCAACAAAAAAGTGAATTACAGACCAATTTTCCCTCATGAATATTGATTCTAAAATTCTCAACAAAGTTTTGGCAAACCGTATACAACAACATATAAAAATATCAGCCATCATGATCATGTAGGCTTCATCTCAGAAATGCAGGGATGGCTCAACATACAAAAAACCATAAATGTTGTCCATCACATAAACAGGCTGAAGAGAAAAATCACATGATTATATCCTTAGATGCTGAAAAAGCTTTTGAAAAACTCCAACATTACATTATGATAAAAGTCCTGGGGAGACCAGGAATACAGGGAAAATATCTAAATATAATAAATGTGATTAACAAGAAGCCAATAGCCAACATCAAACTAAAGGGAAAAATGCTCAAAGCAATCCTACTAAAATCAGGAGCTAGACAAGGCTGTCCTCTCTCCCCTTATCTATTCAATATAGTTTTCAGAGTTTTAGCTAAAGCAATTAGAGAATGAAAGGAGATCAAGGGGATAAAATTTGGAAAAAAAAAAAGAAGGGAAACTATGTCTATTTGCAGATGATATGATTGTTACATAAGTGACTCACAAAATTCTACCAGGGAACTTCTACAGCTGATAAACACCTTCAGGAGTGTAGCAGGATACAAGATAAAGATAAAAGGGCTGAAAAGGAAATAAGGGAAACATCACCCTTTATAATAGCTGCAAATAGCATTAAATACTTAGGAGTAACTATAACCAAAGATGTAACAGACCTGTTTGACAAAAACTTTAAATCACAAGAGAAAGAAATTAAGAAGATATCAGAAAATGGAAAGTTCTCCCAGGTTCCCGGATAGGTAGGATCAACATATTAAAAAATGGCAATCTTACCAAAGGCAATCTACAGATTCAATGCACTTCCCATCAAAATCCTAACACAAATTTTTACAGACCTGGAAAGAAAAATAATCAGTTTCATTTGGAATAACAGGAAAGCCAGGATTGCCTGAACAATTTTGTTCAACAAAAGAATTTCAGGAAGTATCACCATCCTCGACTTCAAGTTATGCTATAGAGCTACAGTATTAAAAACAGCCTGGTACTGGCATGAAAACAGACTTGTGGATCAATTGAATCGAATTGAGGATCTCTACATAAACCTAAAAACCTATGAACACCTGATCTTTCACAAAGAGGACCAAAGTACTCAGTGGAAAAAGATAGTATCTTTAACAAATGGTGTTGGCATAGCTGTATGGCAGTGTGTAGAAAACAGCAAACAGATCCAAGCCTATGACCCTGCAAAAAACTCAAATCCAAGTGGATCAAAGACCTCAACATAAACACAGCCACACTGAACTTGATATAAAAGAGAGTGGGAAATACCCTCCAACTTATTGGCACAGGTGACCACTTCCTAAATATAACACCAGTAGCACAGACACTAAGATCAACAATCAATAAGTGGGACCTCCTGAAACTGAGAAGATTTTGTACAGTCAAGGACACAGTCAATAAGACAAAATAACAATCTAGAGAATGGGAAAAAATTTTCACCAGCCCTATAAGTGACAGAAAACTGATCTCTAAAATATATAGAGATCTCAAGAAACTAGAGCCCCAAACCTTGAATAACTCAATCAAAAAATGGGGTTCAGAACTAAAAAGGGAATTCTCAGCACAAGAATTACAAATGGCTGTAAGACACTTGAAAAAGTGCTCAACATCTTTAGCTATCAGAGAATTTCAAATCAAAACAACTTTGAAATACCACCTTACACCTGTCAGATTGGCTAAGATAAAAGGCACAAATGACAGCCTATGATGGAGAGGTTGCGGAGCAAGGGGAACACTCCTCTATTGTTGGTGGAATTGTTGTTCAGCCACTCTGGAATGTAGTGTGGAGGTTTCTCAGAAAACTTTGAATCAATCTCCCCAAGGATCCAGCAATACCTCTACTGTTACCCTAAAGATGTCCATTTGCACTTCTAGCTCAACTATATTCATAGCAGCATTATTCACAATAACAAGAACCTGGAAACAATCTATATGCCCCTCAACTGAAGAATGGATTTATAAACTGTGGTACATCTCCACAATGGAGTACTACTCAACAGTAAGAAAAAAAAAATGATAACCTAAAATTTGCAGGCAAATGGATGGGTTTGGAGAATATCCTCCTTAGTGAGGTATTACAATCCCAGAAAAATAAACAGGGGATGTACTCACTCATTAGTGGACTTTAACAAAAAGCAAAGCATTCCCAAGCTGCAAACCATAACCACTGAACAACATGGGATCTGAAGCACCTGGGACCAGCACCTTGGAGCCCATTGCCTCCAAAGGAACACCTGACCCAGTCTTGATGTTTGGATGAGGAAAGCGGATCTACCTGGAGTAGATGCTGAACTAAGCTACCTTGGGACCTTGGGACCTGCAGCCCTTGATGTGGAGGACATAAGAAGATGGGAGAAAGAGTGACTGGGAAGGGTGGGAGGGGGGAGGTAGTTTGAACAAGGGGATACATGGATACAAAATGAGACTGTATACATAATAAAAAATAAAAAGATAAAAAGAAAAGTAAAAAGAATTTGAAATTCTTTAGATTATTTTTACATTTAAAAGTGTGTGTGTGTGTGTGTGTGTGTGTGTGTGTGTGTGTGTGTGTGTGCATGAGTATTTGCCTAGAAGTGCTGGTAACCATTCAAAATAGAGACATTGGGCCCCATAAAGCTGGCATCATAGGCAGTTGAGAGTCCCCCATTTTGTTTGCGGTGGTCACAGCCTGAGACCTCCTTAAGAATTTTATGCAGCTTAAACCTGTGAGTCATTTCTCCATACCTTAAACTTGAATTTCAAGGATAACTGTATTATTCCATAGCAAGCCAACTTTTACACTTAATCTATGAGCTATTTTAAAATGAATATGATCTTCAACATTTCCCTACTCAAAGATTGCTTACTGTAATGAATAGATTATTTGTGAGTTTTTATAGTAATAAATTTATGCTTCTGTTATACTTTAATTTTCATTCTAATGAAATTAATAAAGACAGCTGTATCTTTGTCAAAATATAGAAATAATGACAGAAATAAAAATTTGGGTCATCTAGCAAAAATATGACTACACAAGAGTTTGTTTTCCTTTAAACTAATAAAAGTTTTAAAAAGCAACCAATGATAAAAAAGTGAAATTACATTTTCAACATAAATGTACACACGTTATCTACATACATAAACATGCATAAGACCTGTTAACACAGCTAAAGTTATGAAAGAAGTATAGAATCTCAAGACATGTCTGTATGCTATGAAATATGCAAGCTGACGAAATTCACTTAAAATAAACAGTACCATAGTAAAGAAAAATATATTTTTGTCACAAAATTAAGATGATGAAATTTCCTTTAAAATAAATTTAAAATTTAAAAAGAGAAATCCTACAACACTACACCTATGGTTCAGGGAACATAGTAGAAAAGGGGGCAGAGGGATTGTTAGGGCCAGAAAATCAGAAGTCTGCTGTGAGATTGTGTCTCCTAGAATTGACAGTATAGCTTTCCCCATGAGACGCCAAAAGTATGGATACTTAAATATCACATGAAAAGTACAACAAAAACAAACATGCTAACATGGAAGGGGAACTATCACAGGGTCCCACACCAATAAAAAGAATTACAAGTAGCTAAAGAATTATGACAGTAGGTTAAATAATCATCCCTAGAGTGAGCTTCCAGATGGTTAGAGGAACCAATTACTCATCTCTAAAATCATGTATATACAAGTAACAATAAACAGACATGTGTGTGTGTGTGTGTGTGTGTGTGTAAAACAACAACAAAAAAGAGGTCATGAATTTGAAAGAAAGTGAGACCACAGATAAAAGTGAAGGAGGGAAATGATGTAATTATATTTCCATCTTCTCAAAAAAATAAATTAATATTAATTATTTAATAAAATACAGAATAGAAGTTAACAGTTTCAGTCAAAATATAGGCAGCAAATAAAATTCAACAGAGCATTAAAGGGAAATGCAATCACAATAGAAATAGTTATATTTAAAACAAGCTGAAGAACTGACCCAGGCAAAAGCAAACCAACTAACCAACTAACTAATCAACAAACCTATAAGACTACAGAGGACGAAAATGAGAAAAAAATAAATTATTATTGCTTTTTAAAGATGATTTATTTTTGTTATTTTTATTTACATATGTGTACGTATTTTCTTGTGATGGTATGCTATGTTTGAGCAGATACCCATAGAGGCCAACGGAGGGTTTCAGATTTTCTCAATCTGGAGTGGTGGTTTGTGACCTCTCCATCATTTCTGTCGAAAACAAACTTGGGACCTCTGTATAGCACCAATAATACTCACCTCTGAGCATTTCCTTAGAACCAGTTGTTGCTTCGACATATTTTTTTCAACTTTTATTTTGAGATATGGTCTCATGTTATCTAGGTTGACCTAGAATTCATAATCTTTCTACATCATTTTTTTGATTAGCTGAGATTCAGTATGATCTACCACTTGACATAAGAAAAATGAACTTAAAAACATAATTAAATGTAGTTATAAACCACAAGGGAGAAAATTTCAGTCATAGAAAAGTAATTAAGACTGAAATTATGTATGAAATGATTCTCTGAATAAAATAAATTTGAAGATACAATTTTGAAAACCTTGCTAATATAAGAGAACTTGAATTTATAAGTATAAAATCTCAATGTATGTCAGCAGAATTAGACTAAGAATTATTATCAGAAGTTTCTCTATTCTGCCTAGCCCTGAGGCCCAGACCCACACCCGAGGTCTTAGTACCAAATAATCACACAGAGGCTTATATTAATTACAAATTGTTTGGCCTATGGCAAAGGCTTATTACTTACTCTTCAACTAACCCATGATTCCCATCCATATTTAGCCATGTAGCTTGGTACCATTTCTCAGAGCAGCATTCTCATCCTACTTTCTCTATGTCTTGATATCCTCTCTCCTGTGCTCTTCCACTTCCCAGAATTCTCCTATTCTGGTTGCCCTACCTCCACTTCCTGTCTAGGTACTTGACCAGTCAGCATTTTATTGAACCAATATTTACAGTGACAAATATTTGTAGTGTACAAAAGCTTAGTTCCACAGCAAAGAATATAATAATAAATAGTAATATGAACCCAGATTAAAATAATAATTTCAGATGAAAAACAAAAATGACCTGATGTGGCAGGAGGGGGAAGGGACCTTGAATAAGGATATACAGGGATGAAAAAGAAAAAATTCAGAGGGAAAGCTGAACACAAAGTGAATACATGTGTAGTAATCTTATTTGCATTATCACCCTTGATAAGTCATACTTATGATTTTCATCTTCTTCATAGTTATTGTTAACTTATCAGCATTTTAAATTCATTTTACTGTTTTTCTTGATAAATACAAAATAAATAAAGGAAAAAAATTCACGAAAAAAGAAAATAAATATTTTTCAATTAAACTGAAAGATAAGTACATGTCATTTTTCTTAATTTTTCTATCAGCAGGTGAGACAATATGTTTTGAAATTCTGAGATCTAATAAAATAGGTCACTATAGAAAGGTTTAGCAGCTACCATGAATAAGATAATCTTGGAGATCAAGATGTAGCTAATGAAATAAATGTTATTTCACAATTTAAGAAATAGCAGTGAATCTGTGTCTGTCAATATTTAAAAAAAATTTCCAATAGAATAAATGAAAATGGATTTATTATATATATTGTTTGTATTCACCAGTGATTCCCTAGAATGTAACTATATATAGTCAATATCAATCCTAAAAAACTACCATGACAAATTAATGTACAAGTTTTATATACACAAAATATAAAAAGCTAAATTTATTATTAATAACAACAGTGTTTATAAGCCCTTTAAACAATACAAGCATTTAATTTGATGTGAAGATAACATTGTCCATTATATATTTAAATATGTGTAAATTACCAGTTCAGTATTACAAAATATTAAACATTAGCCTTCACCTACTTGGGTATTTATAGACTATTGTTTGTAAAGGTTTATATAATTTTTACATAAATTTGTAAAGGATAATGGAATTTTGTTTTATACTGATATTTTTCTACAGAATAAACATTATCACTTATTATCAGAACAAGTACTATAAAACTTTCTTATTTTATATAATCTACCTAACAATCATTTAGCATTATATTGTTATTTAATTCAAATTTATTCATTCAGCACTTTTGGTGCATAATGTCTTTTATGTTCAACATCTACTCTCAGAATTAGAAGCATAAATCTCAAATTATGAACTTCTGCTTCTACATGAAGAATAAGCTGCATCCTAAGAGAAGCTTATTGCATAATTTCATGGTTAATTTCATTTTCTAAAATGCTCGAATATTTTTAACCTTATTTATTCATTTATTTTGGGTAAACATTTGTGTGAAGATAATGACTTTAATGGGAAATGATAATTACAAGTAAAAATGGAATGTTCAATAATCATTGAAAAAAAGCCGTGTTAATAAATACTTATGAATCATGTATGGTTCCATCTTTTTTATTGGTACCCCAAATATGCATCTGAAGCAAGTATTGCAAGATCAGATATTTAACTATGAACAATTATGAAATAGCACATCATTTTATTTCAGATCAGAGGATTGAAGCAGTGTTTCTACTTTTGTTTTCAGCAATTTAATAATGCCATGTAGGGTTCATCTCATCTGATTGTAGAAATATCAAATAATTTTTTTCATTAACCTATACCTGATTCAAGTTATATTTTTTCTAAAAATATTAACATTAGCAAATATTTTGGCATTAAATCGAAGTAATCAGATTTATGTACCCTGACTTGACAAATATAAAGAGGAAAGAAATAAAATAAAATAATTTACCTCACTGCTTTAGTAGTTTCACTTAAAGATTAACTGTATTTATTGCTTTGAGCTTGAGACATACATATAATCACTGAAGAGGATGCATCTAGAAAGGTTTCCTTCCTATCACAGCCAGAAAGTGTCAAGTGAGTATGGTGTCAGAGAAAAGTTCAAAGGGAAAACATATTTTCTTTGGTGAGAAATGATAGTATATTTATAAAAATGAAAGTAAATCAATAAAATAGAAAATAATATCAACAGTGGTTTAGACAACATGTATAAGGACACAAATACTTTGGAATTTAACTGAACAATTTGAAGTCTCTATAAATTTTTCTGAAATAAAATATACTATATAAAAAAAGAAAAACAACAAGTTACAGAAAACATGAAGACAACAACACAGACAGGCCTGCAAAATAATAAATACAGAGAAGGTTGAACTTTATAAAGAGCATCTCAGCTCCAGTAAAAATATCAAATTTTGAATGTGAAATATACAAAAAAAAATACTTTCTCCATTTGCTTCACTAGAAAAATTCTAGAAGACAAATTTAGGTCAGGCAAGAAATAATTTCAGAAAAGAGACAAAGCACTGCGAAGAATGTTTGTTGTATAATGATGCCTAAGACATTAGTGTTACATAAATGCCAAGATGTTCTCCAAAGAAAAAAAATGAATACAGTCGGAAGAAGTAATATTACTTACCATTAGTCCTAGCATATGGGAGGCAGACAGGGTTAGGTAAGGCTATATGTGGCCAGCCTAATCTTTATAGTGAATTCTAGGCCAGCAAAGAATACACAGTGAGACCCTATCTAAAGATGTGATAATGGAGTAAATTTGCTTGATTTTCTGAGAGGCAAACAATGTAATTTATAGTTGGAAAATTATGTACTAACAATAAAAGCACAAGCACATTGGATACCTAAAAAAGTAAATAGGCAATATACTATTGACTCAATAGACCAAAACAAGTAAAAATGAGGTGTGAAAAATCTCCAAGATTTTGTTAAGCAAAGCAAAACAAGGACACAGACAGGGAAGTAGCAGAATTGTTGGTAATAGTTACTTTTTGTGTGAAAAGATAGTGAAACAGCTGTTAATGGATTTAGAAAACACTGCCTAGAAATTTTTATAAATTAAAATATTTGGTTATAAAATAATAACTATAGACCAGGGAAAAGAAGGTTCATAGATCTTTTAAAACTGTTGTGGTAGAGTATAATGTGGCAATAGCATTGTGGGCCTCAAATAATCTCTTTCTCTCTTGACCCATTGTAATAATATAGCATATGGCCGCATAATGAATCTGGAAGTATCTTTGGACAAAGCATATTTATTTGCCAAATGTTACGTATGTATTTGTAATAATTTCCTCTCAACTGATGGAATCATATAAGTTTTTCAATCAAGGAAATAAAAGTTATTAAGATAGAAGGGACCAAATGAAAACCCATTAACTGTCTATTTCCCCTAGAACCAGTGAAAATATTATCGGAAGTGAAGCTACAACTGAAATTGAATTTCATAGCTTATTGCCAACCTCGGGGTGGAGGCTCCCACATCATGTCCACTTGATTGTACCTGGATTATACCTGAATAAAAAACAAAGAGACTAAGGAACAATGAGCTCCCAGTGTCATACCCAATGGTTGTTCAAATATGATTAACTGTTCTTGATGTGGGAAGTTTTCCTAGAGCAGCAAGGTACATAGACTTTGAGGTTTATAAACTGCTTGTTAACTCTTTCACAATACTGAAAAATAGAACAAAATTAAAATACTGGCATGACAATCTGTCTGAGATGGAGTGAAGTCCTTCTGTAGCTCTTCCTGGCTGTCAGTTCTTGACATTCCTTTGCTTCCAGCTGCATCACTCCAGTCACTCATGTGACATTTTCCCTGTGTGTCTGTATCTTTTAATAGGGGTATGACTCATATCAGATGTAGACCTATCCTAATGATTTCATCTAAAATTCACTATAAATGTAAAAATACTATTCTCAAAGAAAGTAGCATTTTTAGTTTTTGGTTATCAAGATATTAATATAGCTTTGGGGGGTTATAATTTAGTCTAGAACACAGTTTATTTCCTGTACTGAATTAATTGACTTAGCACCTGATGTATGTTTATTTGTCTGTTGGATAGAGGTATATATTCTCTCGCTTATCAGAGCTGTTCACTCCCATGCTTTTTTTTTTTTTTTTTTTTTTTTTTTTAATTTTTTTTTTTTTTTTTTTTTTTTTTTTTTTTTTTTTTTTTTTTTTTTTTTTTTTTTTTTTTTTTTTTTTTTTTTTTTTTTTTTTTAATTTTTTTTTTTTTTTTAACTTTTTTTTTTTTAATTTATTTATTTGCCTTGGTGTTTGCCTGGAACTGGAACTACAGACAGTTGTTAGCTGCCATGTGGGTGCTGGGAATTGAACCCGGGTCCTCTGGAAGAGCAGACGGTGCTCTTAACCACTGAGCCATCTCTCCAGCCCCCCACTCCCATGCTTTTTGCTTTTTAAACTCATGTATTTTTCAGGGCTCTTGTTTTCCTTGACAGTTCACATTCTACCATACTGTTTCAATATGTGGATGACATCATTCTATTCAGACTGCATGTATAGGGCTAGAATTTGAACTTTGGGTTTCCCCAAAGGCCCATGTATTAAAAGCTCAGAAAGTAAAGTGATGCTATGGGAAACCGGTGAACAGTTTAAGAGATATGGCTTGGTGGAAATCTTTGGTTTATTGAGGGAATATCATCAATGTGGTTTGTAGGATCAACTTCTTGCTTATATTTGCTCCCTGGATGATGATTGGTCATGATTGGACACTCCAATTCCTTTGATGTGTTGTGTCATCATAGGAACCTAACAAAGGGGCCCATTGACCATACAATAAATTCTCCAATACTTGAAGCTAAAGTAATTAGTTAATGCTGCCAATATCAACTGATTGTGATGTGGTCATAAAGAATAAAAATGAAAGAAAATTATCCCAGTGGGTAGAGCTAGAGGCATATTCCATTATACATTATACTTGGATAAAAGTATAATGTATCTAGAAGGATAAATATATCTAGAAGGATAAAAGGATAAATGTATCTAGAAGCTTCATAAAATTTACAAATTGACTATTTAGGCAATTTGTATCCATGAAAATATGACTACCACATATAAGAAAGAGAAAGTATTCACATTGTTCTGTATTACATGTGTTTAACAGGGTTAAATTCTACAAAGATTCGACATCTGCCAGACCAGTGGCATTTTAGTTATGTAACCAAAGCTGTCCAAGACTTTTCTTCACATAAATCAACAGTCATTTTGACTCACATTTTGATCATTAAAAATAAACTTAAACTTTTGAGCATCTATTAACTTTCTGGTAAGCATATATGAACTTAAAATTGTTCCTCATTCAATTTGAAATATGACTAGGCTTCTCCCCAAATTAAAAAAATACATATCCATAAAATTTATTCATCTTCTTTAGCTATTATGTAGGTGCAAATCAAAACAACACTGAGATTCTCTCTCAGTGAGAATTACTGTCATCAAGAAAATAAATGACAATAAATTTTGATGTATGTATGAGGGAAAATGAATACTTACATGTAGTGAGAAGTTTCTCTATCCCCCCCCTGACAAGCCAGTCCTGTAGCCATTTAGGCACAAACAATCACACAAAGGCTTATATTAACTATAAAATTGGTCTATTGGTCTATTGTTCAGGCTTATTACTGACTAGTTCTTATGCTTAAACTAACCCATGATTCTTATCCATGTTTATCTGTATGGCTTGGCACTTCTGTTTAGCACAGCATTCTTATCTTCTTTCCCCTGCTGGCCTCTACTCTGCTCATATCTTCCCAGAATTCATCTTATCTGGTAGACCTGCCTATACTTCCTTTCTGCTTAGCTTATGGTCAATTGGTGCTTTATTAAACCAATATTTACAATGACAAATATTTACAGTGTAGAAAACCATAGTCCTACAGCATTTCCCCTTTTTTTAAAAAACAAGAACCCCAAGTCTAATTTTCTTTGTATATATTTTTTCTCATCATTATCTATAGCAACTTGTGGTCAACACTGTAAACAAAGACAAACATGTAGAATTCATTTTTTTTAAGAGTGTGGGCATACTTTTCTAAACTATTTCCTGCTGACTGGCGGTTAGGTTTAGGTAATCTTAAGGGGATCCTGGGAAAACTCAGGATTATAGTCAAGTCCCAAATGAAAGATTCTATGAAGCTGGGTTGTCTCAGCCAGTCTTCTTGTTGCTGTTCTGGATCCAGTATACACTAGTGTAATCACTATAAAAACAAACATAGACCCTCCTCAAAAAGGTGGAGAATATGAGCAAACTTTATTGATAAGATGTGAAAGTGTCCTAAGAAAATATTATTTTTATGCTAATTAAGTAAACTTCTAATAATTAAGAAATGTAAGTTGTAAAGATACTACTTGGATGCTGAGGCAAAGAAGGTATTGCAATAGGACTCAACTACAATGGGGCTCCCTACTACTTAGGTTTTAAGATTGACTAGGCTTAATAAAGCTAATGTTCTAGCTTTCAAATATTGTCTTATGCACATGACCAAAGTGAAGTCAGCTACTGGAGGCTGCCAATGGTTCATGTTCAGTGTATGATGAAATGTTCTCTTCCTTCTGCCTGCTGAGATAACTTCTTTTTGTTATTATTTTTCATGACTATGATACATTGAGTTGCCACTGGCAGCCTTAAATAACAGTAATACCTTCTGAGAAGTGAACTCACTTCTGTCATTGTTGTGATCAAATTTTTGATAAGATGCAACAAAGCAGAATCTTTTATTTTGGCTTATGGTATAAGACAATAAGTCCATTATGGTGGGAAACCACTCATGGCTCATGACTGTGGAAATAGAAATATGAGATAGCTTGCTCACATCTTAATAAGCCAAGAAATTGAAACAGTGCAATAATTACTTCTTTTAATTTAATCCATGACCCTGGCTCAGGAAATGATGCTACCAGTAATCAGGATATGTCTTCTCTTTTCATTTAAACCTTTCTGGAAATGTTCTTATTCTAAACCCAGTCAGAACCAGGTCTCTGTCCTGCTCCAAGAAGTCGACAGAACAAATCCCATGTGTCTTAGTAGTGATAAAGAATGAGGTCTGGGCACTCAGATGATGTGAGAATCTGTATTGGTTGTTCCTGTACTTACCTCAAGATTTCCTAAACTTGATCCCCCAAATACTTTTCCATTGTATTCTGGTTTTCTGCATCAGCAACAAAATTATGAGTCAATAGATTTGATGATAACTAGTTTATGACATTCAATTATATTCCCTTTATCACTTTATCAGTCACTCAATATCCTATAATAAATAGTTCATAGATATCAAAAAGAAAGTTATATAAATGAGAACAGAATTTAGCAGGGTGGTTTGGACTGAAAACATGAATTTATAAGTGGTTACCAAATAGATAGTTGCAAAACCACATCATTGAATGAGATCACCGAACTAGCTAAATACTTTGCAGTATGAAAGAACATCTGTTGAATAAAATAAAATCTCAGCCTCTTCAAAATCAAACTTTGCTTTTGAAACTAACCTGAATCATCTGAAAATTTCTTGATAAGCATGATCATCCACTGCGCATTTGGTCCAAGAAACTACTAATAAAAGAGAAGGGGGCAGCAATCAATGATCTGCAGAGTCTCAGAGCTCTCTGACATTTTAAGCATATGTGCTCCTATGGATGAGTTCACTTATATTTTAATTGGCTTTTTTCAAACAGTGTTGTTATTTGAAAACCACAGGACCAGAAGATTGATCCTGGGAAGAAAATGAACATCCTCTGTGAGCCAAATCTTTTTAAAACAAAATGTGGTGGGGCTTTTATGTTTATTTAGTATACCAGTGAGCTTTCCTGCCAACCTAGGTTAAGTCTTAAGAAGTTAACCATGTTATTCAAAACTATATACTCCATATGGGGATTGTAACCTTGAGTAGCAACCAAAATATTTTCCCAGTATCTATGGGTATTTAATGGGATTCTGCAAAATGGTGTTAAGTGTGGTTTGTTCTCAATATATCTAACTCTTAGATATCACAGAAATGCACTTTTTGTTGTCTGTTAAAATAAATATAATATCACCTGAAAAGATAAAAAGATAAAACTATGTTAACAAAGTTTGTATAATTATTCATGATAAGCCTGGGTTAGCTTGTTCCCTAATCAGTAGAGCCAAATTGTTGAGCTCCAGGTTCAGTGGGAAACTCTGTTTCCAAGAAAAATAAAAATGACTGAGAATAAAATTGGATGCTGACCTTTAACCTACACACACAGGGCGGGGGGGGGTTGGCCCGGCCTAGTCTTAAGGTAGAGACCTACCCACTGATGTTTAGGCCACTAAAAATGGATCAGATACTTATATTAATGCATGCTGCAGGACCTATGGTGCAGGCATATTGCTAGCTAGCTCTTATTTCTTAATTTAACCCATTTTTACTAATCTGTCTTGTCATGTGGCCTGTGGCTTACCTATTTTTTTATATCTTGCTTCTTGGGTGGTTGGATTGAGTATCTCTTGACTCTGCCCTCCTTTACTTTTATCTCTGTTCATATTTTCTTCCTGCTTCTAAGATATTCTGCAATAGGCCAAAACAATCCCTTTTTGACCAATAATATTCATAATATACAAAATATATCTCAAAAATATCCCACCTCTGTCTCTGTCTCTCTGTCTCTCACTCTCTCTCTCTCTCTCTCTCTCTCTCTCTCTCTCTCTCACACACACACACACATACACACACACACACACACACACACACCATTCAGTTAAAATGTATTATTATAAAACCAGAGAAGCTTCTTCTTGTAGCAGAGGACAATTCAAAAATATATCCACAAACTGACAATATTTAAGAGTGAGAGACTTTGGATCCCTCATTCCTAAGTGAGATCTCCCTATACATCCCTTCCCCTCAAAGTTTAGAAATCTATGTAGAAGAGGAGGCAGAAAAAATGGCAAGAGTCCAAAGGTGACAGATAGCTCCAAAGAAACTGTTTCCCAGGTATAACAGGACTGATACTCATATTAACTTACCCTGACTAGGAAAGCATGTACAAGCTGCACATCAGAAAAAAAAAAAAACCAGCACCCAGAAGGGGAAATCACAAAGACCCGCCCCTAACTAACAAGCTGTTTTCAACTGATTATCTGCTACAAAAGGGAAAATCATTTTCTCTGATGATGTGGCGCTAGGCAGAATGGACCAGAGTCAAGGGAAAGTCCCATGGCCAGGAGTAATTTTTTGTGTATACTTTTTGTTTTTATGTTTGTTTATTGATTGATTGATTGATTTTCTTTATTCAGTTTGTCTGGGTTTTTTTCTGTTTTGATTTTTCATATGTATATAAAGAGCATAATGTTAGGTGTGTAGGGATGTTGAGAAGAATTGGGAGGAATTGCAGCATGGGAAAGAGTGATATATATATATACATATATATATGTGTATATATATATATGTATATATATAGTCTTATAGGTAACCAAAGTTTTTACTCAGTGGATAGCAGAATACTTTTATTGCTTGAAGAATGGAATGTAAGGTCACGGCTCAGCAAATAATCTAAACAATTTTTTTTTCTAACCTGCTCTAAAGCTCATGTTAATGTAAACTATTATTCTTTACTGTAATCCTTCCAAATATTCCACAAATGCAGATAGTCAGGCCATTAACATGAAAAAATATCTTAACCATGCAGAAAATCTGACTTTTAAAAGTCACAGCAGAGAATCTCCTGATAAATCTTGTGAAAAAAAATTGGCTATCAGAGGTTGGGGATTTAGCTCACTGACAGAGAGCACTAAGCTCAAGGCCCTGAGTTTGGTCCTCAGCTCTGAAGATAAGAAAAGAAACTGACTGTCAAAATAACTTGGAGTGTACTAAGTAAATAAGTGAGAACTGCTTTTCCTCATTAATGCCAAGTTTTTTGTGTATGTATGTATGAATAAAAGCAAAGCCTAAATGCCAATAGTTCAGGTTCAAAACACATTTCTGAGAATTCTAATTGGCACATCCCAGCTGTACTTGAGTAGTGGATCGAAAATTTGCTGACCATATCTTTTCCTCCAGGTAGCATAAGATAATTGCTGAATATATTCATGAAAACATTCCTGAGCAATACAAGACATGTTTGCTCTGCAAATGACAACACAAAAACTCCTAGTGTAAGAAAAACTCACCTGACAAAAGATTTTGAAAATGATAGTATATTTTTGTCTAGGCAATCACATGAAAATATCCATGTGAATATTTGGTGATAGGTTCCATATTCAACTGAAAGACTTGAGAAAATATCGTGCGCTCATCAAGATAGATAGGCTTCTGTAGCTTAAATAGTGGACTGACAGCCAGGTGAGTTAAAACGAGGTGAGTTTTAACAAGACAGGTAGCTTCCCACTTTTGTGTGCCTCAATTCTGACAGTAATGGGAGGAGTATTATATTACATGGTAATAGAGCAGCAGTCAATATCTACATTATGGATCCACTTTCTCTGTCATGAAGACTTTCTAGGGATGGAATCCTGAAGGCTGTCTTATACTGGTCTGCACTGTAAGCCTCCTTTCTCTCCAGGATGACAGCTTTTGAACAATGACTGTAACATTGCCTTGGTTTTTGTTTATGGACAAACCTAACATTTTCTATATCTGTGAGCATGTAAACCAATACACTGTTTTAAAAATTCCTGTCCTGTACATATACATCTTATTTTTGTGCTCCTCTAGAGATTTCAATATCTGTCTCATGGATCTTGGGCTACCCAGGGTGGGGAATTTAAGCAACAGAAACATCTTTCCTAGAGTTCTGGAGTCCAGAATTCCAATATTCAGACACTGACAGGTCTGCTTTATATGAAAACTTGTTTTCTGGATCTCAGACAGCTGTTGCCACATGCGTATTCTGTGTATAGGAAAGAGAGAGAGAGAGAAAGTAGAATTTTGAAAAAAAATAAAGACCATAATTTTATTGAGTTGGAGCTTCATGGTTATGAATTAATTTATTCCTTGTTATTCTGTTAAACACTGTCTCCAAGCACAGTCACAATAAGGCTCGGGAACCAGTTCAGTGTCTAATTAACAGCAGGTGGATAATGGGCTCTGTGTTTTTCATTGTTAAGACATTCAGGAGGGGGAGAAACAATCCTACAAGGAACTATACATATTTTGGGAAGGCATATTATGCTTCCTTTGGCTATTTAGAGATTTGTGCATTCAGGATGCTGCTTTAGGTCATTCACACAGGAATGGAAAAAAATGGGACTTTCATAAACTATGACCTATGTCAATGAAAACATATAATGAATAGCACACCGCAACAGTGTTCTTTCTCACAAGATAATTCACATTCCTTGTGTTTCATGAACAAGCATTTTCCCATTTGATTTTGCTCCAAAGTCTCTGTTGTTCTGCCTGACAGCCCAGTAACTTGTAGCGGGAGGGCAGAAGACAAATAATGGAGATGTTGTGGCAATTAAAACAAAAACAAAAAACTTATGAAAAAACCAGACATAGCACTTATGGAGGAAAATTTGCCATTTAAAAGCTTTTCTGAATGAATGACTTGACTACCTATAACAGAATACTCAATTTTGACATGACATTATTTACTTTTTAAAATTTATTTACTTTTCTTTATCGGTATCCCACTGAACCCATTTAGTGTTGATCCTATGTACAAGCGCTTAGAGCTGATCATTTGAGATTAGATAACCTGTTAGTTACACACACACACATACACACACACAACAAGTAAAAAACATAAAATTAACTCCCCTCAAATTTACTCTTCAGGACCTTGCCTTCTTAAAAATGGTTTTATTACTTCTGAGGGTAAGTTGATTATAGATAAAAATGCAAGTACATTTAAATTTGTGTTGCTTAAAAAGCAATACATATTTTATTTCTGGTACCATTTTCCAAAAACAAGAAGATTGCTGTTTATTGTGTAACTGTGACAAGAATTGGTAAATGTATTTCAAGACTGACCAAATCACCTTTACACTTCCCTTTTAAACAGAATTCAGAAGTTACGGGAGAACTTACATTTATTTACATATAAATATACAGAAAATAATACATAAATATTTTAACATTTGATTAGAAATTGTATGACCATACCACCAGCCTTCACTGCTAGAAACAATGAATATCTTGTTTTTTCCCCCTCAAGTCTTTCAGAATGGAAGAGGATCAAGAAGCTCACTGATCCCTAGAAGGCCACAATCAACACTGCCCACTTTAGATGTGTTATAGAACATCACGGTCAACAATACCTTTCAGATGTATTCTAGAGGAAAAAATCCATCAAAATATAGCATACACACACACATACACACACACACACACACACACACACACGTGCATATACCCCCACACAATATACAAAAATACAAAGAATAATTACATCCCAGAGATTAGTTAGAAGCAAAGACCATCACTGAGTAAATCTGTGATCAAAACAAAAATATCTAAAATTAATGAAAATGTTTTACTCTTTTAGAAATGTAAAGTGGCATAATTCGTATTTCTACCCTAATACCTTTTCAACATTTTAATTTGATTTTAATAGACAATACAAACTAGAATTCATACTGTCAATTGCTTGTGCCATGTCCACATTTGTCTGTATCTTTACAAAAATAATCTGTTGACAATTGCCTACAATATTGTTTTAATTAAATGAGTTATATTATTCATTCCTGTTTCAGTACCAAGTGCAATTCTGAGACAGATTGACAGGGAAAATAGAAACATCACTCACATCTTTCTCCCCCCCCTGCTGTTTCTGGGCTTATATCCATTAGTTACTGTGTTTCTGTTCTGTGTCTCCTGAAACTTATGATGCCTTGCCCCATCCTAGGACCCCGCCACAGAAACTGCTTCCCTTTCACTCTCTCAAAGTCCCTCTAACCACAGACTTAAGCTATGAACCACACTTCTGCTCAGTTCCTAGGAATCCATTTTGTGTTTTAATTACCTTAACTTAATTATACTATACAATATTTAGATGACTCCTCTTTTAAATATACTGGAACAGGCTTTTACATATTTAGGGTGAGTTTAGGTAAGGCTAAATTAATTCTTACATTTAAATAAATGAAATGATTAGAACTCAATATGCTTGTGTAAGCTCAGGCTACTTTAAAAGAAAGACATCATAAAGTTTTCACATATTTAGTACTCTGGCAATTTCTAAGAAATACATTTTTAAAAACAATTGAGTTACGCAACCATTTGCATTTTTCTCATTATAATGACAATGCACAATTATTTTTACTCTATTGTCCTAGGGCTGAGTGCTCGGTCTTAAACAGGACATCTTTTATACCAACTCCAAGACCCACAGAAAGTCATGGTAGAAGTGCAAAGACAGTAGGAGTCAGAGGGTGAAGAGGACAACCATAAATTTTTGTCTTCTATACTTGGCATGACTGCATCGATCACAGATCCTTAGCTGCTGTCACGACCCGCACTAGGTTTGCAAAAAAATAAAATAAAATAAAATAAAGAAAAAGAGAAGGGACTTAAAATTGGGAGGGGATTATGATTGGGAGGGGATTATGATGGGAAGAGGAAGACAGTTAACATTTGCACATCTTCTTTTGAGAAACATATACCCTAGTAATAAATGCTTTATCCTTCTGGCTGAAACTTAAGAAATCTTTATTATGAATACAACCTTGTCAAGACAGAATTACCAAAATGTGAATCAAAATTACCATAAGATATAGTGCTGTTTACAAGCCTGTTAGGATGTGTGTAACAAGTGATGGATAATGCTCTGGAGTGAGTCAGGCTGTGGAAAACTGGACCTTCATCTCCTTCCCAAACATGAATGCCTATCCTGGGAAACCACACAGTGGCCAAATTCAATTTCAAAATTTGAGCATAGAATTACCATGCCACTCAGAATTCACTCTAAGTTATATATACCAAAGAACTGAAAAATAAGCACTCAAATAAATGGTCATATTACTACTGTTCACAATACCAAAGTATAAGAATATTCTAAATGTGCAAAAGCAAGTGACTAAATAAAAATTGTATTACATGAATAAAGTAGAATGGCTTTCAGACAAGAAAGATAATGAACTGATGGTTCATCCTCCAAGATGCATAAATCTAAAAGCAACAATTGTAAAAAAAAAATGCTTTATAAAAAAGTTATATAAAACATCACTTGTTGTTTGGTTATCTTCATATGAAATATCTAACCTTGGTCTGGAGAGATGGCTCAGAGGTTAAGAACACTGACTGTTCTTCCTGAGGTCCTGACTTCAATTTCCAGCAACCACATGGTGGCTCACAAACATCTATAATGAGATCTGGTGCCCTCTTCTGGCCTACAGGTATACATGCAGGCAGAAAATGTATACATAATAAAGAAATAAATCTTAAAAAGAAAAATCCCCAACCTGTGTAGCTAATTGATAATTGTCAGAATTAGAGAGAGACAAAAGTAACTGATACCTGTGGGATTATGTTGGGCTAATGTTATAGTCAGTTTCCTTGTTACTACAATAAAAGATGACAGTTTAAGGAAATACAGAATGAAACCTCATTTAACTCCTAATTCTGAAGACTCGAAAATGGAAAAGCATCACATGGCAGGCAGTGTGCTTCCTTGCTGATTGAGAAAATGACCCAGGGCATTATATGCTAACCCCCAGCATGCTATGCAGACAAAGTTAGCTTTTGTAGTGAAGCAGCTCAATGTCTTCAGTTGCTACTCATTAATCATTGAATGGATTAATCCTCACTCTCATGAGCCAGTCATTGCTTAATTAATCCATCTCACCACACTGCCACAGTGGTGATCAAATTTCAAAATGTGTTTCAGAAGGAAATAAATCTTACTAAAAATATAGCAGATGATATGAATGATTTAGAACTGGCTAGAAATGACAACACACACATGTGATTGTGCTAAATGTCACTAAGCCATTTAAAAATATTTATGTTTTTATATAACAATTCCATCTGAAGACTGGATATTTACTCCCCTTCCCCTCCAAGGTCATTTATTGGTATTCTAAATCCCAATGTGATTTACAGGAAGAGAAAGGCAATTTGGAAAGTATTTAGGTTTAGTTGAATGCATAAAATGGGAACCCCTAAAAGTACATGCTTAGAAAACATCAGAACCATGTCAGGACACAGGAAGATGGCCAACACCTGCCAAATAGGAAGAATCTTCCTATAGCCTCACTACCCTCCACCCCTACCTCCAACTTCCCATGGCTGCAACTGGGAGAGGCAGATCTCTCTCCTTAAACCACATCCCAAACAATTGACGGAATATTCCAATTAAAAAAATAAAATATTTTTTGGTCTTGTTTATTTATTTGGTTTTGTTTTTACATCCCAACCAAAATTTGCCTCCCTCTCTCCTTTCCTCCCAGTGTGCCCCCCCCCAACACACAATGCAACTTGATAGACCTTGGCGAGCTGATATCCTTGGGAGACCAGCCTACTCTGAAGAGAAACAGAAGGAGGAGGAGGAGAATTTTTTTAATTCTTATTTCACAATAAGCATAGAAAACTTTTATTATTTCTCTGGCTTTTAACTTCATATATTCATTTCTTTTAAATTTAGCATTGGGGCTGGAGAGATGGCTCAGCGGTTAAGAGCACTGTCTGCTCTTCCAGAGGACCCGGGTTCGATTCCCAGCACCCACATGGCAGCTAACAACTGTCTGTAGTTCCAGTTCCAGGCAAAAACACCAAGGCAAATAAATAAATAAATAAAATAATAATATTAAAAATAAATAAATAAATAAATAAATTTAGCATCAAAGGATTAGCACATTACTTTTTTGTATTTCTTGTTTTGTAATAATTTTCTTATGAATTTGGATTGATTCAGTCTTAATGGGAGAGCTATTCCTAACATTCAAATTAAGGCATATTCAAGAAATGTAGTCTACTTACTTTATTCCTGAAATAACTTCTTATATTCATTCAATATCTTTCCACAAATGTGTTTAAAAATTAAATGTTTAATTTTTAGAAAATAGTATTAAGAAAACATAATGTGGTATTTTGAACTTAAAATATTGCCCACCAGAGGGCTCCCATTTTTCTTCTATTTTGCATTTTAGGACAATGAAATTTATATTGTAATAAATTGTTACATATACATCATTGAGAAATCTAATATATTTTCTAGGCATATGTAGAAGCATTATAAATTTAACTTGATTACAAGTATCAACCTGTTCATTTTTGAGTATACTAGATAACTAAACACACCTAAATAAGGCTATGAAGACTGAAGAACAAATAAATATACTTCAGGCATGACATAATGCTGTGTTGTTTTATTTTATTCTCCACAAAGCTATTTGTGAGAAGGAAAATGTATGCTACACTTTTATGGTTTGAATAAACAGAAAACAAAAATACTGTCTTTTAGAAGTCATACAGTACAAACATCTGAATAAATTGCATACATAGCAACATTAACATATTAATTTCCAGAATATGAAAGGAAATTCTCTAAATTATATTTAGAATTGGCATTTGAATTGTTGAATTAGTGAAGTGAGTCTATGCTTTAAAATCATTTGAATGCATGCAGCATGTACAAGCCTATGCAGACAGCTGAGTTACAATTACTTTTCTTGAAAAGCTCTGGCTGCTGACTTAGGATAAATAATAGTGACACAATGAAGGCTCTATAGGGTAGTACACTGGTGTGAGTGGAGGCTGTATGAAGTTTGTTTTGAAAAAACCTCTTGGGGAATTCTCATTCTCTTCCACTCTGCTACATGAGAGTTGCAGAGGAAAAAACAAGACGGCCAAATCAGGAATGTTTCATAGAGCAGAAATTGAAATGTTTGTTAGACTATGGTTCTTAATATTTCTTGAGTCAGAACCCTTGGGTATAGAACCAAAGAAATTAGGTATACAGATTGAACATTTTTTAACAGTATGTCATAAATAAATGTATTCTAGGACAATTCTTTGGCATATATGAACATATATAATTTCACCCTTTGTTAAACATTAGGGAAAATGTGCATACCAATGAGATGGATGGATTCACTTTCTTCAACATAAGGAAGTCAATCTTATCTGAATATTTGAACTGTGAGCAATGTAGGGCATCTCCATTGATTTTCAAAGTTGTTAAAACTTTAATATTTAAAACCAACAATGCTGAGAAGACTGCCTTATATATTTGGTACAATACAACACAATAATAGTTAGAACCACTTCTGAGAATATTGGAAATTTATCCTGATTTCAAGACAAATTTATTTAATGACTTTTTTTCAGTGAAACACCAACACTGAAAAAATTTACATTGAGAATTCTTATTAATACAATTAAAATCATACAAATTGATACATACATCATAGGTAATAATGATAGGAAATTAAATCTTTATTTTCTGTAAATGAATTAATGTATTTTTGTAAGGAAGAAACATCTTGTGTGCATAGTAAAGATACTATAATTCATAACATACTAATCTGAGCCGATGTGTTTCAAGCAGTATTTACAGGTGTCCCTTGGCACATGGCACAAACATAAAGTGTGCCAGCATGCTGAAGGTTCACAGCCAAGGTGAACAGAGAACCGATGCAATGAAATGTGTGTGAGCACCTCACCCAAATTTGGTCATTGCACATTCAGAAAACATTTAATGTTGCCAAATTTTTCATGAGTTCTACACTCAATGATGAGATTCTTAATTGTAATTTAAGCCCACATTTTAACAAGGTGAGCATTGGCCAAACAAAATATAACAAGAGCAGTCTAACTAACTGGAAGCCATAGAGGTAAAGAATAAACAAACTAAGAATTGTTAGTAGTGAAATTTGTGTTATCATCTACAAACAGTGTGGACTTTAAACTACTACTTTCTCCTACCAGCTATCCAGCTAAAGGCCAAGCATGATAAAATTAATGGCTAACTAACTTGAACACCATTCCACAAAGTTCAAGACAAATATGTTAATAATAGGACTGGTGAAGTCTTTATCTGAGAGAATATTTGGGGCTGGGGATGTAGGTCTGTCAGCATAGTTATTACCTGGCATTCATGAAGCTCTGTGTTCCATTACCACCACTCCAGGCATGGTAATTCTCACTTGTATCTCCAGCATTTGGGAGGTAAGAGTTCAAGTCATTTTCATCTACATAGATTTCCAGAGCAGATGGGGCTAAGTGAGACTATTTTTAAATAAATAAAAAGTTTTATTTTATTATGATATACTTGACCTATTTATTATCTCTGGAAACATATCTGGAGATATATATATATATATATATATATATACATATATATATGAATTATATATGAATTTAATAATCATAAGATAATATAATCATTCACTTAACATTTAATTCCATAGAAGTACTTCATGGTATTGATGGACTCCAAATTATAGACTCCTTCTCTCTTTGGCAATAGTAACTGGTCCGCCATGTTATCAAAACAGCCAGATGCAATGTAGCAGGAGACTATCTTCAAAGAAAGTTGTCTGTGTTTGCGGTTATGTGCTGCTATTTTGTAGATGCCCTGTCTCAGAATGTTTCCTCTGTTCTTCATTTTTATATTTAAAAAAATGTTGAATCTTATCCAATGTTTTTCTTCTGTTGTGATTAAAAATATTTCTTACTGAGTCTGTAGACATAGTAAAATACATCAGTTGGTTTTCAATTGTCAAACCAACCTTGCATTCCAAGATTATACAACAATTGAACAGGACTTAATCTGATAAAATTTCAACTATCTTCACCATCTTTACTCATGAGGAATATTGCTCTATAGTTTTCCTTACAGGTTGCTTGTGTCTGTTTTTGGAGTTAATTTTTATGAATCAGAAAGTATCTATGGGTAAAGTGATAGTATTTTTTTGCCTTTTTTTGTATCAAAAATATCATTTGGACCTGAAGTTCTCTTTGTGAGAATAATTTTATTTATAAAAATAAGATAGGAGAGGTTTGCTGAGAATTTCTTTCTCTTTTATCAATTTTGAGATCATTTTGTTAATGTTTGTATACTTTACTGAATGCTCAATTCTTCAAAAACTTAATGAACGAAAAGAAGTTCATACTTTGGGGACCTTTCTCTGTCAGTATGATAATTTATCCTTGATGTCATCTCTAAGCATAGCCTGGTTGATATGTACTGATCAAGTTATTACACTAATTGGGCAGTTTTATTCATTCCTAAAATGCATGGCATACTTTCCCACACAGGCTCAGCTACATGACTATTTCCTGAACATCTTCAGATGCTATCTATATACTCTTTCGTTATTTCCTTCAGATTAGTGTTTAACATCTAAGGCATTTGTGGTTGCCTATTAGTCCTTTAAAGACAGCTCTTAGCTTTCTATACCAAGGAAACTCAGTCTCTTCAATGAATAATGTAGAATGTGATAGCTACACATGGTTTAAAAAATGAACTGGACGGTAATTAAAGCAGTAAATACAAAATTTACTCAGGAAGTGGTACTGCTCTATTTCACTGCATATCAGATCTAATAATAACATATATGAAAGAAAAACAGTAGCCAAAAAGCAGAGTGGGGCTAAATGCAAAGAATATTGCTAAGCAGAGCCACTGGAATTGAAGTGAGATCATTTGACCAAGCATCCCTAATGGGATTCTTGCTGAAGCAGGCCAGAGCAATCACACATTACTCAGGGACAAAGAAGATTTGAGGCATGTGATCTGATACCAAGGGTGATCAGTTATGGAGGAAGAAGCTTTTTTCTTCCCTGATTTAAAAGACGTTTTGGTACAACAGAATAATGCAAACCAGACAAGTTACAAAGCCAAATCTAGTTCTAGAGTGATTAGAAGAATATAACTTGTAGCTTTTAAACTAATTTATCCTAACACTGTTGGATCTGTACATTACTTACATTAAAACCTCTGGAAAACCATACCTTAATCAAGGCATTAAATATAATACCATCATTTTAGTGATAAATCAATGTAATTTAACCTCTAATCAGGTACAGTGAGGATGGTGGTGGCCTTTATTTGAGAGAGAGTTTCTTTCTCTTCCCATTGTCCACCCTTCTCACTCCATCCCTTACCTTTCTATAAGATTATTTCTCTTCCATAGTCCTTTATGAAGGACCACTGCTCCTTCCTTTTGATCAACTCTCAATGGTTCTCACTGTAAGAACCACCTAATTAGTTAATATGTTAATTGCTTCATAATCTTCCCTTAGACTTGCAAACTCCAGATGATTTGGTGACTTTCAGATAGTATCTAAGTCTGCAATGGTTTTAGTCTTTAGTTATGTGCATGAAGCAATAAAAAGCATAGAAACTCCTGTGAAGCTTACTTCACACAAAAGTATTCTCTTTGAAAGAAATACAAACACCCAACACCATGAGACAGAGGTCTATTGTCATGTCTGACCAGAAGAAGCAACTAAAAGAGACATGCACATTAGGTTTTGAAGACCTCTGTCAGCACATAGCTCAATTATCTCACTGAACCTCCTCCTTTCTCCTTATAAAAGCCTGTGTTCTCCTATGTATAAAGATGGCACATGTCCATTTTCCAGGGTGCTTATCCTTCAGTAAACAGGGCTTCTTCTCATCAACTCTTATCTTTTAAATACTAATTGTAATGTAGCCTAAATCTGCATGTGATACTATAAAATTATCTGAGTAGTATTTTTATTAAATTCCTACAAGCCAAACACTAAACATGATAAATCAGAAAAAAAGGAGATACACCCTATAAAACAGCTGTACTGTGCTCTCAAATTGTCAAAGTCAAGAAAGTTTTAAAATTTTTCACCTTTAATGCTTATTTTATTTTTATTTTATATATACATTGGTGTCTATGTAGTTATGTGCACATGTGAATACAGGTATTTACGGAGAGCAGAAGAGAATATGAGAGAACCTGTAGCTGAAATTACAGGCAGTTGTAAACCATCTGATATGAGCATCAAGACTTTATCTCAAGATAAAAATTACCCTAAACCTCAAGTTATCGTGCTAACTTTCAAATATAGTGCACATATGAAGAAGGGCTTTCCATTAATCATATGAAGTTGGTGTTTTGAGGTTTGGAGAATTTTTCATTATCCAAAGGTAAGCTATATAGTACATTTGTTTTTCTCTTTAGCAGATGATTTGCTCAAGCTTGTCTAAAACCTTGTAGTCTTTGGCTCACACCATCTTAATAAAGCCCAGGTGTATTTAGCCAGATTATATGACACATGTTCAAGTTTGTGTTTGATTCCAAATTAAGTATCTAAATGATTTATGGTAAAGAGTTTCCTTCTGCCTTTCTCATGTGAATTCTAATTCTAATCTCAACCTGTTCTCCCAACACTTCCAGCACTTAGAACTTTCCCACTGAAACCCTCTAGCCCCTTGTTATTTTTACAACCACAGGAGACAGTTACCTACCCTAACACCTGATACTGCTTCCTTATTTTTTTTAGAAAAGAAATGAACTTATATTCACGCAACTACCTAATATTCTATCAGGTCCTAAAGGAAAAAAATTGCATTCTTCACACATATGAAAGTATTTTATCATGTAAGAATATTATAACTTTGTAATAATAAGGATCGTTTAAATGTTTTAAATTTTTTTAATTAAAATTTCTACTTTAAAATGTCTATATAAGAAACTTACATTTGGAAGAACATACATAAAGGTAAGTATAGTTTGGGGACAGATAACATGAATCCAAATCTGGTTAAAGAATTAAATTATATAACCCATAAACATACCAAAGTTTTCATCTCCAAGTTGAGCTGAATCTCCAACCCACATGAAAGTTCAACCACTTCATGACTAACTCATCTTTTTCTTCTAGTTTTCTACAGTTACTGATTAGTCTAACACCAGAGTCACTATTTCCACAATTGTGTAAGACAAGCTTTTGAGCCGACTAAAATTAGGAAGCCAACAAAGAGTCCTCAGCCAAAGGCTGTTTTCCATTGATTTTGCTTTATTGCAGTTTCATGCACTCAAAACAAAGAGAAAAATTCTCTTTCATGAGACTTCCAGATTTTTTTCCAGATAAAAAGTTCAGTGGAATATATAAACACTAGCATTAGTATGAAACTCACAGTGGTTAAGCATTATTTTGATTTACCATATACAAGCAAGCAACCTGAGACAGAGCATTCCCTAGAAGGTGAAGCTGTTTTCAAGTTCATTTGCCATGAGGCTGCATGATTGACAGGGCCAGAGTGATCTGGTTTGAACCCTGTTTCTTCCTCTAAATAGTCGGAAGATCTTTTTGAAGGTGAGCAGGCCAGCTTTAATAAGACTGAACATCTTGGGATCAGAAACACCCTGGACTGACTCTTCGGATCCCACTCCACCTAAAGGAACACCTGACTCACTCTTGAGGGAGGGGAGACAAAACCGGATCTGCCAGGAGTGGAGACTGAACTAAGTAATATTGACTCAGTGGGACCATGGGACTGTCTGCTGCCTCCCCAGGGAGGGGATGGGGAGTTGTGGAGAAGAAAAAAATGATCTGATGTGGTGGGAGGGGGAAGGGACCTTGAATAATGATATACAGGGATAGAAAGCATGACTTCTTTGTTAATAATAATAATAATAATAATAATAATAAGACTGTTTAGTCACTGGCACTACTGTCTGTGCTATATAGCTAAAATCGAATCTAATTCATATATATACATATATATATATATATTAAAGTCTTTTTTATCAGTGTATCCCCTTGCTCTCCTTCCCTTTCCCTCCCAATCCCTCCAGGCCAACCTTCAGCCTACCTCCTCCCCATACCCCCATTTTCTCCCCTAAAAAAGGACAAGAAGTCCCAAGGTGGATCAGCACAACATCCACTCCAGGAAAGTCCAATTTCCTCATCATAATGTCAAGACTGGGTTAAGTGTTTCTCTGGAATAAATGGGCTCCACATACAGAAACAGTCTGATCCCTCCCTGCCAGACTCCATATACTGCCCATATGGGTGGATAGCAGCCTATCATTAGAGGGCCTAGTTCCTTTTCTTGATGCTTCCCCAGTGGCTGCTCTTAATTCAGTGAGCTCCAGACAGTGATCTCTGTGGGAATTTTTCTCATAATCCCTATCCCCTTGCTCATATAGACTCTCTTCCCCTGCTCTCAGCTGGACCAGGAGCTCAGCACAGTACTCAGCCATGTATCCCTGCCTCTACCTCTACTCATTGTTAGATTTAAGTTCTGTGATGGCACTTATGGTGGCTAATCATTTGATTATAGGGGAAGTCCTGTCTAGGCAATACCTTCACTATTAGTTGGAGACCTAGTCAGGGACATCCTATGAGTTCTTGGAGGTTTCCCTAGCACCCAGTCTTTTTCCAGCCCCACATTGCTTCCTCTATTGAGATCTCCATCTCTTCTTTTTCTCCCTCCTTGTTGCTCCTCTCACTCTTCTCTTATGATTTTTTCCCACACATTCTTAGTTGCGACTCCTTATGCTCCCAATTAGCTAGGGAGATCCTCTCTATTTTCTCTTCCTAGGGAACCCCCTGGATATCTCTCTTAAGTTCCTTCAGATCTCAAATTGTTCAGGGGTTGTGGTTTGAAGCTTGGGTGTTCTTTGCTTTTTGTCTAAAGTCCACTAATGAGTGAGTACATTCCATGCTTATTTTTCTGGGCTTGTGATACCTTGCTCAGGAGGATATTTTCCAAATTTATCCATTTGCCTGAAAATATTAGGATGTCATTTTTTTTAACTGCTGAGATGTGTATATGTACCATAGTTTCTTAAGCCATTCTTTAATTAAGGGGCATCTTGGTTTTTCCAGATTCTTGCTATTAAGAATGCTGCTGTTATGAATATAGTTAAGCTAATGCCTTTGGGGTACAGATGTGCATCTATTGGGTATATACCCAATAGTGGTATTGCTGGGTCCTTGGGGAGACTGATTCCAAGTTTTCTGAGAAACTGCCATACTGCATTCCAAAGTGATTGTACAAGTTTACTCTCCCACCAACAATGGAGGAGTGTTCCCCTTGCTCTGCATCCTCTCCAGTATAGATTATCATCTTTTTTTTTTAAATCTTAGCCATTCTGACAGGTGTAAGGTGGTATCTAAACGTTGTTTTGATTTGTATATCTCTGATGACTAAAGATGTTGAGCAATTTTTAAGTGCCTTTCAGCCATTTGTAATTCTTATGCTGAGAAATTGCTTTTTAGTTCTGAACTCCATTTTTTAAATTGCGTTATATAGGGTTTTGGGCTCAAGTTTCTTGAGTTCTCTATGTATTTTAGAAATAAGTCTGCTGTCAGTTGTAGTGTTGGTGAAAAATTTTTCCCATTCTATAGGCTGTTGTTTTGTCTTATTGACTGTTTCTTTGGCCTACCAGAAGCTTCTCAGTTTCAGGAGGTCCCACTTATTGATTGTTGTTCTTAGTATCTGTGCTACTGGTGTTATATTTAGGAAGTGGTTACCTGTGCCATTGTGTTGGAGGGTATTTCCCACAACAAGTTCAGTGTAGCTTGGTTTATGTTTAAGTCTTTGATTCACTTGGACATTTTAGTGCAGGGTGACAGGTTTGGATCTATTTGCATTCTTTTACATATTACCATCCAGCTATGCCAACACTATTTGTTGAAGATACTATCTTTTCTCCATTGGATAGTTTTGGTCTCTTTGAAAAAACTCAGGTGTTTATATATGTGTGGGTAAATGTCGGGGTCTTGAATTTAAATCCATTGATCTACAAGTCTGTTTTTATGCCAGTACCAGGCTTTTTTTTTATTACTATAGCTCTATAGTATAACTTGAAGTCAGGGATGGTAATGTCTCCTGAAGCTCTTTATTAAGCAGGATTGTTTTGGCAATCCTGGGTTTCCTGTTATTCTGTATGAAGTTGAGTATTCTTCATTCATGGTCTGTAAAAAATTGTGTTAGGACTTTGATGAGGATTGCATTTAATCTGTAGATTGCTTTTGGTAAAATGGCCATTTTTACTATGTTGATCTTACTTATCCAGGAACATAGGAGGTCTTTCAATTTTTTGACACCCTCTTTAATTTCTTTCTTCAGTGACTTAAAGGTATTGTTGAAGAGATCTGCTACTTCTTTGGTTAGAGTTACGTCAAGTTATTTAATGCTATTGCAGCTATTATAGAGGGTGATGTTTCTCTTATTTCTTTTGTAGCCCTTTTATCTTTAGTGTATCGAAGGGCTATTAATTCTTTTGTAGTTAATCTTGTACTAGGCTACAATGCTGAAGGTGTTCATCAACTGCAGGAGTTCCCTGGTAGAATTTTAGGGGTCACTTATGTAGATGATCATATCATCTGCAAATAGAGATAGTTTATCTTCCTCCTTCCCAATTTGTATCCCATTAATCTCCTATTGCTCTCTGATTGCTTTAGCTAGAACTTTGAGAACTATATTGAATAGATAAGGAGAGAGAGGATAGCTTTGTCTTGTTCCTGATTTTAGTGAGATTGCTTTGAGTTTTTTTTTTTCCATCTAGTATGATGTTGGCTGATGGCTTGCTGTATATTGCCTTTATTATATTTAACTATTTTCCCAGTATTCCCCAGGATTTTTCCTGTTTTTAATATAAATAAAGTCATATTTTTTATCCATGTATCCCCTTGTTCAAACTCCCTTACCCCTTCCATATCTCCCAGTCATTCTCTCTTCTCCCCATCTTTTCATCATAAAGGTGTATTGAATTTTCTCAAAGGTATTTTTCTGCATCTAATGAGATGATCATGTGGTTTCTTTCTTTCAGTTTGTTCATGTAATAGATGACATTCACAGTTTTTCATATGCTGAACCATCCCTTCCTTTCTGGGATGAAGCCTACTTAACATGGTATAAGACTTTTGATATGTTGTTGGATTCGGTTTGCCAGAATTTTATTGAGAATTTTGCATCAATGTTCATGAGGGAGATTGGTCTATAATTCTATTTTTTTGCTGCATCTTTGAGTGGCTTGGGTATAAGGATGATTGTGACCTCATAAAGAGTTTGGCAATGTTCCCTCAGTTTCTACTGTATGAAACAATTTGAGGAGTATTGGTATTAGTTCTTCTTTGAATGTCTGGTAGAATTCTGCACTGAAACCATCTGGTCCTGGGCTTTTTTTTTTTTTTAACTTGGGAGACTTTTAATAACAACTTCAATTTCCTTTGGGGTTATAGGTCTATTTAGGTCTTTAATCTGAACTTGATTTAATTTTGGTAAGTGGTACTTGTCCAAAAAGCTGTCCATTCCTTCTATGTTTTCCATTTTAGTGGAGCATAGATTTTCAAAGTATGACTTGATAATTCTCTGGATTTCCTGGAAATCTCCCCCTTTTCATTTCTGATTTTGTTAATTTAGACACTCTCTTTCTCTGCTTTTTGGTTAGTTTGGATAAGGGTTTATCTATCTTGTTGACTTTCTCCAAGAAGCAACTCTTTGATTCATTGATTCTTTGTATTGTTCTCTTTGTTTCAATTGTATTGATTTCAGCCCTGAGTTTGATTATTTCCTGCCTTCTATTTCTTCTAGGTGAGTTTGCTTCTAATTGTTCTACAGTCTTCATTCAGCTGTGCAGTTAGGTCTCTTGTGTGAGATTTCTCTAGGTTTTTCATATAGGCATCTAGTGCTATGTATTTTTCTCTTAAGACTGCTTTTATTTTGTCCCATATGGTTGGGTATACTGTGGATTCATTTTTATTAAATTATAAGAAGTCTTTGATTTCTTTCTTAACTTCTTCCTTGACCCACAAGTAGTTCAGCTGAGTGATGTTAAGTTTCCATGAGTTGGTAGGCTTTCTGTGATTTTTGATGTTGTTGAACTCTAACTTTAGACCATGGTCACCTGATATGGAACAAAGAGTTATTCCCATTTTTGGTATCTATTGATATTTGCTTTATGACTGAATATGTGGTCAATTTTAGAGAAGGTTTCATGGAGTGCTGAGATGTATATGTATATTCCTTTGTGTTTGTGTGGAAGGTTCAATATGTATCTATTAAGGTTATTTGGGTCATAGCTTCTGTTAGATCCCTTATTTCTCTGTTGAGTTTCTGTCTGGTTGACCTATCCAAAGGTGAAAGTGGGTTATTGAAGTCTCCCAATATTAATGTGTGGGGTTTGATATGAAGTTTAAGCTTTAGTAGTGTTTCTTTTACATATGTGGGTGCCCTTGTGTTGAGAGCATAAATATTCAGGATTGAGACTTCATCTTGGTAGATTTTTCCTGAGATGAATAAGTAATGTCTGTCCTGGTCTCTTTTACTTGATTTTAGTTTAAAGTCTATTTTGTCAGATATTAGGATGGCTACACCAGCTTGTTTCTTAGGACCATTTGGAGAATCTTTTCCCAATCCTTTACTCTGAGCTTGGGTCTCTTTGAAGTTGAAATGTATTTCTTGTATGAAGGAGGAGGTTGGCTTCTGTTTTTGTATCCATCATGTTAGGGTTTTTTTTTTTTTTGGTTTTTGTTGTTGTTGTTGTTTTTTAATAGGTGATTTGAGTCCATTGATATTAAGTGATATTAATGACCAGTAATTGTTATTTTCTGTTATGTTTGGTGATATCAAGCATGTATTTCTCTTTTTCGGGTTTTTCTTCTGTGAGATTATTGATTGTCTGTGGTTTCATGGGTGTATCTGGTTTCCTTAGGTTGGAGTTTTTCGTCTAGTGCTTTTTGTATGGCTAGATTTGTGGATTGGTATTGCTTAAATTTGTTATGTCAAGAAATATTTTGTTTACTCCACCTATTGTGTTTGATAGTTTTGCTGGGTACAGTAGTCTGGGTTGGCATCTATCCTGTTTTAGTGTCTGTATAATATCTGACCAGGACCTTCTTGCTTTCATTGTTTCCACTGAGTAGTCTGGTGTTATTTTGATGAGTCTGCCTTTATAGGTAATTTGGTCTTTTCCCTATGAATGTCTTAAAATTTTTCTTTGTTCTGTAGGTTTAGTGGCTTGATTATTATGTGTTGAGCAGACTTTTTTGTGAATCTGGTCTATTTGGTGTTCTCTATGCTTCTTGTATTTTATAGCTATTTCCTTCATTAGGTTGGAAAAGTTCCTCTTCTATGATTTTGTTTAATATAGTCTCTGTGCCTTTGAGCTGGAATTCTTCTTCTTTATTGATTCCACATAATTCAGGTTTAGCCTTTTCATCATATCCCCTATTTTCTGGACATTTTGTGTTATGACTTTTTTGCTTTTAATTTTTTCTTTAACTGATGTATCTATTTCCACTATTGAATCTTCTGTTCCAGAGATTCTCTCTTTCATCTCTTGAATTCTGTTGGTTATACTTGAATCTGTAGTTATGGTTCATTTCTTCAGGTTTTCTATTTCCAGCTTTCCTTTGGTTTGTGCCTTCTTTATTGTTTCTACTTTGATGTTTAATTCCTGGAATGTTTCTTTCACCTGTTTGTTTTTTTTTTTTTCTAGGTTTTCTTTATTTTCTTTCAGGGATTTGTTCATGTCTTCCAATTTTTTTATTTATATTTTCTTCTATTTCTTTAAGGGAGTTTTTTTACATTCTCTTTGAAAGCTTCTATTATCTTCATAAGGTGATTTTAAGGTCATTTCCTTCTCTTTCCTCTTCATTGTTTTGCTCATTTCTTGATGCTGTGAAATGCACAGGCGACCACTTCCTAAATAGAACACCAGTGGCACAGACACTAAAATAAACAATCAATAAGTGGGATCTCCTGAAGCTAAGAAGCTTCTGTAAAGCCAAGGACACTGTCAATAGGACAAAAATGACAGCCTACAGAATGGGAAAAGATATTCACCAACCCTACAAGTGATAGAGGACTGATCTCTAAGATATATAAAGAACTCAAGAATCTAGAGCCCAAAACCTTGAATAACCCAATCAAAAAATGAGGTTCAGATCTAAACAGGGAATTCTCAGCAGAAGAATTATGAATGGCTGAAAGGCACCTGAAAAAGAGCTCATCATCTTTAGCCATCAGAGAAATGCAAATCAAAACAACTTTGAGATACCACCTGACACCTGTCAGATTGGCTAAGATAAAAGACACAGAGGACATCCTATGCTGGAGAGGATGCGGAGCAAGGGGAACATTCCTCCATTGTTGGTGGGAGTGTAAGCTTATTCAGCCACTTTGGAACACAGTAAGGCGGTGTCTCAGAAAATTGAGAATCAATCTCCCCAAGGACCCAGCAATACCACTTCTGGGTGTATACCCTAAAGATGCACAGTCACACTCCAAAGGCATTAGCTCAACTATGTTCATAGCAACGTTATTTGTAATAGCAAGAACCTGGAAACAACCTAGATGTCCCTCAGCTGAAGAATGGATTAACAAACTGTGGTACATCTACACAATGAAGTACTACTCAGCAGTAAGAAAAAAATGATATCCTAAAATTTGCAGGCAAATGGATGGATTTGGAGAATATCCTCCTGAGCAAGGTATCACAAACCCAGAAAGATAAGCAGGGGATGTACTCACTCATTAGTGGACTCTAAACAAACAAACAAACAAGAAAAAAGTAAAGCATTCCCAAGCTACAAACCACAATCACTGAACAGCTTGAGATCAGAAACACCTTGTACTGACTCCTTGGATCCCACTCCCCCTAGAGGAACACCTTACTCAGTCTTGAGGTTGTGGGGAGAAAACTGGATCTGCCAGGAGTGGAGGCTGAACTCAGCCATATTGGGATAGTGGGACCTTGAGACTGCCTGCTGCCTGCCCAGGGAGGTGATGGGGAGTTGTGGAAAAGAAAGAATGACCTGATGTGGTGGGAGGGGGAAGGGACCTTAAATAAGTATATACAAGGATAGAAAGTGTGACTTCTTTCTTCATAATAATAATGAAAAAAAAAAGAAACACCTGCTTCTTCTGGCGATATCTTGGTGATCTTTATATTGTTACATGTATTTTTGCATTGGTATCTGCCCATTGTTTTCTCAGTTCACTCTTGGTCAGCTCTTAGTCAGTTTCTAGTCAGTTGTGGGCCTAGGGCCTCTTAGTAGCTGTGTGTTGAAAGGCTCAGCTGGTCCAGTGTAGTTGCAGTATGAAAATGCAGATTGTGGTTTGGGTAGGGTCTAGCTGTGTTTTGCTGGAACTTGGTTTTGGGGACACTCTCTCAGCTTTCTTTGGTTTAGGGTGAAGTTGGGTGTGGCCAGAGTGTGTGTGAGGTTCCCTGGGCTGGAGATCAGAGAATAGTAAGGTTTTCTTGGCCTGAGGGACGGGATTGCACTCACCTCTTAGTCAGCTGTACTTCAAGAGGCTCGGCTGGTAGAATCTTGGATCTAATTCCTTTTTTTTTTTTTTCAGTGAAAATCTTTTAATGAAAAATTGAGATAATTGTACATAAAATTTACCAACAAATACTGAAGTTAATAATTAGCTAGAATTATCTAAAGAGTGTATTACTTGGTGTTAGTACTTGGCATGCTGAGGGTCTCCTGCATTAACAGACTTTTCTACTGAGAACTAACTCATAATCAATTTTGGCATGTAAAATTTCTCTCCTGTATTAGAACATTTTGTTTGTAGAAACCAAAGGACAGCTTGGACTTGAACTCAGGCCATCGGTTGTTTGCAGCTTTGTATGCTCACTAAGACAACTCAACACAGGGTATTTTAAGTTCTCACTTCATTACAGCAAGGTTTTTTTTTTTCTATTATAAAAAAACTAAACTATTTTAGTCTATATTGTTTACAAATTCTAGCTTGTATTTTAGAAGAAAGTATAGGAATAAAAGATTTCTAGATCTATGAACAGTTTCTGAAAGTAGTATCTCTTTTATCGATTTGAAAGAGCTACAGTGAACCATATTATTCCATTATATAGCTATTACATTATATGAAATCTTTAATCAAGTAAAAGGCAGTCACATTCTTGCTGGTACTTAATATTTTCCCATCTATATTCAAATTAGTGAAGATAATAGTTACCACCTCACTTACTTAATGGCAGCAATGAGATAACATTGTAAAAGCTTCTTATATAAATTCTATTCTCTATTAAAAAAATAGCAGAAAATTTGTTGACATTTAAAATATCCATGATATATTGCCTGCTCATAATGATATAATGTCATTCAGAAAGGGAGCGTTATTAGCACATAGGCATCAGCTCTCTCAGGTGATAAGCACTGGGTCAACAACATGGAGCAGCTTGCAGTTGGTGGACATCATCATCTGCTGGGCAGAACAGAGGACAATGACAGCTGGACAAGTAGCTGTATTTATTCCTTTCTGTATCCACAAGTGTATTGTCCCTATGTTATATCTTAGTATATTCTTGATAGCCCCTAACAGACTCCTGGGTTTATTTAACAAGAATCAGTGCTCCATATATGCTGTAGATGTGTCTTAGTTCATATTTCTATTGCTGTAATTTAACACAATGACCAAAAGTAACTTGGAGAGGAAAAGGTTAATTTTGTCAAGTCACAGTCTGTAACTGAGAAGAGACAGATCAGAAGCTCGAGGTTGGAACCCAGAGGCAGGAACTGAAGCAGGCACCATGGAGGAGTGCTGCTTACAAGCTTGCCTTTTATGGCTTGCTCAGCCCCCTTTCTTGTATAACCAAAAACTATCTGTACAAGAGTTGTGCCACCTTCAGTGGGCTGGGTCCCCCACATCAGTAATTAATCAAGAAAATGACCTAGAGACTTGCCTACATGCAATTAGATGAAGGCATTGTCTCAGTTGTACTTTCTCTTCCCAGATAACTCTAGGTGGTGTCTAGTTGACAAAAACAAAAGCGATAAGGAATATGATTGTGTTACCTGATATTCTGCCCCGATATTGCTCATATTCATGACTTTATTCTTGTCCTAACAAATGTGGAATTAGATGGGTAAATTCTGCTAGCTTTACTACTTGTCTGTAAAACATTTTTGGGGGCAGATGGAACAAAGTGATGTGAATAGTAATATTTGTTGTAAGTTTAGTATTATTACTTTCTAGAAGGATAAGCTTTATAATAAAAGACCAACAGCAAATTCTAAGAAACATATCTTCTACTGGCTCATCAAGAAAATTCTACATACTTCTCCATACTATATAAGTATCTGCACATCATCTGGATAGCTTGCAAAATCTTGCTTTAATGAAACACATTTGGAATTTCATTTTAATGGAACACATTTTTACCTTTATGTCATGATTTCTGAAATAAAATGCAGGTTTCCTCTTAGATGTATGCTCACCGTACAGTCAGGCAACCGTGATTGCTATCAACCACCTGTGTGTATAGCTTTCTCATCAACACTTTTCATTTCCCCTGGCTTAGTAGATGTTGCTTCACATTTCCCATGATGAAAAGCAATGGTGCTTTCAATGTATGATATATTCTTTAATATTAGCAGTTTGTACCTGTATGGTACTTCTGTCTTAAATGTATCTTATCTGACCAGGAACACATCACTCTATCCCCAGTATCTTTAAAGGTAGTACAAAAAATGTTGAAAGATCAATACATGTTGGAAATATCTTGGCTAGAAGAGCTTAGCTCAAGGCAAGCATCACAGAGGTATTCATAATCCATAAAAAGAGATTGTCCTTTATGTGAGGAAATCCATTCATGATCCAGAGAGAAAAATGTAAAAAGTCTACTGTCATATAAAAAGCATTTTTTTCCAAATTGTAATGAGTAATCCATTTCGCTTTTTGGTACATTAAAAATGTTCCATGGAATATTTGAGTTATAAACTGCATTTGCTTAAAAACCCTTCACACATTTTGTAAATTCACAGTAAAGAGAAATGCCTATTTAAAATTCACAAGCACACTTTAAAATCACATCATGATACTGAGCAAGATGTTAGGATGTGAATTATATCACAACTTGTCTAAATTGATGCTGTTCTGTTAGGAAGTCTCTATAACTAGTTAGTACACCAGTGCATTACAGCTGACAGTGATTGACCGTGGTGAGCCACATCAGCTTCATGACCTATATGAGAAAAGTATCAAAGTGCCCTGTGACATGACATCAATAGTTAGTGACAAATTTTAGTATCTTGAGCTGCTTCAGCAAGAATTCAAGACCTACATAGAAATTAATACATGTAACTTCTTAGAATGTTCATATTTGCCTGGGTTTTAAGATATTTTTCAGAAAAATTAGAAGTGTTATTCTGCCAAAGAAAAGAGAAAATTAGGTACTTTTTTTCACTTATTAACATGCCATGGTCTAATGCTAACATAAGACAAAAATAGATAAATGTTGGTTTGCCAGTAATCTTTAAATGATTTATTATCTTTACTATCAGTCACTTCTAAGATGCAGAGGAGAGATTTAGTACTACGTATTAAACAAAACTAAGAGTACTTCTAGGTGACTGCTTTGCATTGTTTAAATGTAAAATGGTTATACTTGTTCCCAATTGAACAAGTCATGCCATCTTTGGAGAATTACCTAAGCAGTTAACAGAAAACCTACAAATTACTTAACTATTTTCACCCTGACATTCTTCATCCTTTTATGCAGATGGTTTGTGATAGCCTATCAGGAATATTCCAATAGTTTCATATTGTTTCAAATATCCCTTGGTGACTTGAAAAGATCATTTAATATCTTCTGTAATGAAAAAAGAACAGAACCCAAAACATTTGAATGCTTGCTGCTGAACATGTTAAATGAGCTAAATAATGTGAAACACATTTACAATATGCTTTAATGGTAAGCCTATCCAATTTGTGATTTAAGAGGTCAAAAGATTGGTTATTTTTGCATTCTTAGACATTTAAGAAGAAGCAGACTGGAAAACCTACACTCACAGGGCTTATAAAACTGCTGCAGTTATTTTGACTAATAGACATTTATGGCCAATGTTCTAGTGGTAGAAAAACATCCTTGTAAGCCTGTAAACCAGTAGGAGAGTTCACTGGATCCTAAAGTGTCCATAGTTATCACTATGAGGCAAAGCCAAGCAAGGACAGAGCAGTTTTCTTGCTAGTAACATTAGTATCTTTACATACTGTAAATAAGTCACTTAAAATTTAAGGTTCTCTCTCTCTCTCTCTCTCTCTCTCTCTCTCTCTCTCTCTCTCTCTCTCTCTCTCTCTGTATGTGTTTGTGTGTGTGTGCATGTGTGTCTGTGTATGTTTAGCTTTTGACTTGTAATTAGCACAGTTCATATTTTGATAAAATGCATGAAGAATGTTTGACAATAAACAAAAATGAAAGAAGTCACTTTAATTTTTCCTTCTTGGAACTTGGAAATTTTATTTCAACAATGACAAAACTTTTTATGCAACTATAAAAAACCATTGCTATTATTTTTGAGGCTGAGAGAAAATACCACCATGTTATGAGTTTTGGTATGCAAAGAAATATGATTAAAAAATTAAATTAAAAGACTTTGAAAAAGACTCAGTGTTGAGCTCTCTCTCCCTTGATCCCTGAAAAGGGATGGGGTTTCCTCAGGATGCCCTAGGACTTAAACTCTCACCTATGAAAGTATCATTACTCAGGTCCCTTTACCACAGCCTCCACCAAACCCATATTACTGAAAAGAATGTTGAAGTTTGTTAACATACCTAGTAGATATTTTTGATTTTTTTACATTTCTAATAATTTATTTTAGTTACATTTGTAAGTTTAATTTTATTTATTCCTTTTTCATGTTTTTCACATCATGCCTCCCAAACCTACCAGCCTCCTTCTCTACCTCAAAATAAAAAATAATAAAATTTAAGAGAAAAAGAGAGGCAAAAACAAATAAGGAAGAAGGGGAAAAAAATCTCTTCATGGAAGCTGCAATGTGACACAGTGAGTCCCGCATTAAACCCCTTTATCCACGCGTTTTGACATGCAGGTGTTTATTGCAAAGAATCTTTTGTCTGGTTTGAGGCTCCTACTCTCTACTGCACCATTGACACTGGACCTGCGCCCTCACTGGGACTTCCCTGGACATCTCTTGGATTAGTGGGTCATCACACTCCTGTTATTTTTCCCAATTTTGAACATTAATAAAGTTGTGCATTTTTTACTACACCATCTGGCCATTGTCAGAGCACTCCAGAAAACCCTCAAAAAGAAGAAGAACAAGTTTTTTCACCTCTAAAATATGATAACTTTTCCCATCACTTCTTGGAGAACAGAAGCAAATATTTTAGAAATAAGAGAAAAAATAAAATGCCGTGTATATTTTTATTTGTTATATTTTAGCCAAATATATATAGAGAGATAAATAAATTTGGTAAAAAATATATTTCTGTCTTCTAGATAACATATTAACATATTTTGAAAAGTTATTTTTTCTTACTTATACCAATTTAATAATATTATGAAGATGCTATTCTAAAATTTTTACAATACTCTTATCCTTTAATATTTTAATCTCCACTTTTCACTGGAATGTAATGAAAATATATCTAATAGTATTGATATGAAGTTAGTAAAAAAAGTAAAAAAATCAAGACAAAACCAAATCTTCTTCTGATCAAGTGTACTTTTGGTAATCATTAAACATTTTGTATTGAGCTCAAGGGTTGAGTTAAATATATATTTCTTCTAAATTCTAACTTCCTTTTTGTCCAATAACAAAAGAAATGCTTAAGTATTGCATGCTTACTGTCATGTAGATTATTTTTAGCTGTTGGAACCCACCCCAGAAGCTTTTCAAATATTTAATTTCTATTATGTTGCAGGGAAATAATTACTATAAATAGCATTCTCGAATTATTTTTTTCTATAGCTTGATTTTTTTTCCTATCCTGCACATTAAGAGAGATTTTCAGTGATAAATAAAGAGTTTTGGAGCTGGAGATATGGCTCAATGGTTAAGAGTACTTGCAGCTCTTGCAGAGGATGCAGAATTGGCTCTGAGCATCTACCTAGCTGCTCACAACTTTGTAAAACTCTGGTTGATGAAGACCCAGTGTTCTCTCCTCACCTTTTTAAGTACCAGGCATGTGTGTGGTGCACATACATACATACAGGCAAAAAACTGATATACATAAAATAAATGTTTAAATATTTATAGCATAGTAAGACCCCGGCTTTAAAAATGTGCATCAAAATAATTATAAAACACTATGGTTGTATAAACACACTTTGTTTCATATTAAAGTACTATGTATTGACTAGTATGCAAAGCAAGAGAAAATTTTGTGTATTTTTGATGTGAGTAAATCAATACAGGCACTATGACAATTATTGTTACTCTCACTAAAATAAAATCAACATATGCCCAAAGCTAACAATTTGACTTCTAAGTGTGAATGGGTGGGCAGATGGCACTCACAGGAAGTATTTGTAATAACAGATGTATATTTTGAAGTGTTTTGTAGCTTAAATCTTGAAATCTTACACATATTGCCATACTTTTCCCTAAAGTGTGTAACATGAATGTATATTGTGAAGTGTTTTTATAGCTTAAATATTGAAATTTGATACATATTGCCCTAGTTTTCACTAACTGAAGATAAACCCCGAAAGTCAGAAAATCACATTCCCTAAATAGCATCATTTGTAAAACTGAAAACAACATAAATATTTATCCACAGAACAGATACAAATTGTAGCAAATTCAAATTATGAAATCACAAACAACCATGAAAATGAGAAATGTTAGTAGCATACAAATGTGTTATGCATATTAATGTAGATTATTGACACAAGTGAGGACAGCTAAATGTACAAGAATATGGATCCTATGATGATTCTCTTTTGGAGAGTTCATTCTAACCCAGGAAGAAGAGTGCTTACAGCAGACAAGCAGGGGTTTGAGCTTAAGTAGTAATAGTGCTTCATTTTCTTCTGGTTCTGGGGTCTAGTTTAATTGCCTCAGAGTAGCACTATAAGGCATCATCGATGTTCCCAGCACTCAGGGCCTTATTATCCATCCTTCTTCCATTCACCAAAAGAAAGATTTTAACATGGCTTTGAAGCATTATGACAGGGCTATTAAACTGGCTCCACCAATATGACTTATGTAACTAATCAAGCAGCTGTGCATTTTGAGAAAGGGAACTCAACAAATGCCGGGAGCTGTGTAAGAAGGCTACTGAAGTAGGCACAGAGAACCAAGAGGACTACTGACAGATTAACAAAGCTCATGGTCAAACAGACAATCCCTACTTCAAAGAGTAAAGGTACAAAGATACAGTATCCATTTCTACAATAAGTCTCTGGCAAAGCACCCGACTCCAGATGCTCTTAAGAAGTGTCAGCAGGCAGAGAAAACCCTGAAGGAGCGAGAGCGGCTGGTCAACATCAGCCTTGACTTGGCTTCGGAGGAGAAGAACAAGGGCAACAAATGCTTCCAGAAAGATGACTACCCCCAGGCCGAGAGGCACTATACAGAAGCAATTCAATGAAAGCCAAGAGATGCCAACTGTACAGTAACTGAGCTGCCTGCTACACCAAGCTCCTGGAGCTTCAGCTGATGCTCAAGAACTGTGAGGAGTGTATCCAGCTGGAGCCAAACTTCAAGGGTTACACATGGAAAATAGCCACTTTGCAAGCCTTGAAGGACCATACAAAAGCCAGGGAGATGTATACCAGAAGGTGCTAGATCTGGACTTCAGCTGTAAAGAGGCAGCAGACTGATAACCAGCTCTGTATGATGGCACAGTCGACGGACACGACAGCCTGAGAATGTGAAGCAGAGAGCCCTGGCTAACCCTGAGGTGTAGCAGATTATGAGTGACCCAGTCATGAGACCCATCCCGGAGCAGATGCAAAAGGACCTGCAAGCTCTGAGTGAACACTTATAAAACCCTGTACTAGGGCTGGAGAGATGGTTCAGCGGTTAAGAGCACTGTCTGCTCTTCCAGAGGACCCGGGTTCGATTCCCAGCACCCACATGGCAGCTAACAACTGTCTGTAGTTCCAGTTCAAGGCAAACCCTGTACTAGCACAAAACACCCAGAAGCTGATGGATGTGGGTCTGATCAAAATTCGGTGATAACTTGCCTTTCCCCTTCTCCCTTCCCCAATGTGGAAAGGCGAGATGGGAAGATGACTAGCAGCACTAGGCAGAGTGGGAGAGAAAGGATTATCTTTACATTTACACATATAAAGACAGACTCACTCATCCAGTGCTGCCACCTCACCTTGGGCTCTCTTAGTACATGCATGGTCTCTTCACCGCTACCCTGAGTGTCCTGCCCTGCCCACCCTAATTCCCCACTGTCTCGGCTGCTCCCCTATAGTTGATTATTTTTATTTGGGATAGTGTGTGCATATGGAAGAGAAGGATATTCTTCCCAAGTGGGGTCCTAGCTATCTGTGCTTGGTAACCCACATCCTTCAATAAAACAAGACAGTCAGGCAAGGCTATATGTTGATAAGAAAGAAATAAAAGAAGAAGGAAAAAAAGAAGGAAGAAAGGAAGCACAGAGGAAGTAAGGAAGGAAGAAAGGAAGGAAAGGAAAGGAAAGGAAGGAAGAAAGGAAGGAAGAAAGAAAGAAAGAAAGAAAGAAAGAAAGAAAGAAAGAAAGAAAGAAAGAAAACTGACTGTAGGTGGTGTTAGTCCCGCGCGTAAAAACAAGCACACACTAGCAAGGCCACACGCTACAGTTTATTTAAGAGAAAAGTCCCAGGCGGGTAAAGAGACAGAAGAGCAGAACAGAAGTCAGAGGACACAGAGAAAGAAAGGCCGAGCACGCGCTTGCAGCTGCTTTTAAGGGAAGGGGCGTGCACGGGTATGTGTCATGGGTCCAGACAGGTGCTTCCGGGTCCAGCCACGGTCCAGGGAGGTGCTTCCATACTCAGTGCTGCAGGGTTTACGTAGCCACGCCCAGGGGCGTGCCTCGGTGAAAGGTGCATCCCACCTGAGCTGAGGGGCTCAGCTACTGAATGCCAAGAATCCTTACAGGTGGTGCATCCCCTGGCAACAGCCTACTGTCAATAGCTCCTAAGCTAGGAGGGGGAATTTGCATGCCTTTCCCCTATCCATGTTGAAATGTTCACTGGCAGAAGAAGAAAATTCAGCAATAATTTGATATCTCTTTAGAATTTGTTCTTAAAGTCATTTTTATGTGAATTGGTGTTTTGCTTGCATGTATAACTGTGTAAGGGTGTCAGATCTTGGAATTACAGTTGTTAGCTGCCATGTGGATGCTGGGAATCAAACCCAGGTCCTCTGGAAGAACAGTCAGTGCTCTTAACCGCTGAGCCATCTCTCCAATCCTAGAATTTGTTTTTTCAAAAGACAATATGTTGAGATAAATTATACTTACCAATAATTACTAAATAGGCTTTCAAAAATATAAATTACTGCTTCTTAACAATATCTTTCTATTTTCTATAAAAAGCAATCAAAATATATTTATATATTTTATAATTATTCTTATATATTTAGATTCTGGCACAATCAAGTTATCATTGCTCTTATGGTACATAGATAAGTCTGCAATAAGGTGTTTTCTTTTGAATTTATAGTCCTTTCACTACAAAAATATTGAGTTGCTGATAAAAATGAGCACAGTATTGACTCTCTCCCAAAAGGTCTCAGTCACTCTCAGCAGGGGTGGATATGTCAAAGAGAAAACATTTAGGGGATAGGATTCAGGGGATAGGCAAGATCCTTCACAGAATCATGCCCCACAGCGACAGAACTTTTCTTGTATTTTCTGTTTATATAGCGCTGCTTCAAGCAGATGGCTGTGGTGTGCAACGTGCTCCATCAAACAGCTTCAGACCTAATTTGAATAAATGTTTCTGTCAAACATCCATGTTTCCATGGCAATGTTAAATATTCACATTGGCAGGAAATTTTCCTATACATTTTGTACTGTTACTTAACCAGCATAGTCCTTTTGAGAATTCTGGACCTTTAAGGCGTGATAAGTATCCTCTTGAAGTGTTATAAGGTCATCCCAGTTTTAATTTTTCTCCTTTTAAAACTTATTACATTTATTTAATATGTGTATGTGTGTGCATGACATCAGAGTGAAACTTTCAGATGTCAGTTGTCTTCTTCTACCCTGTGGGTTCCAGACACCAACTCAGGTCAGCAGGCTTGCTTTCTATGCTTAGACATTTCACATAGTCTCATACTGATCATTTTAATTCTGTAGAAATGTGGAGAATGCACAGTTCCTAAAATCAGAGTGTTTTGTTCACATCCCAGAAGAGTAGAGTTCCTGAGCTCCAAGCCCATTGACAAGATCACTATAGGCAACATATTAAATCTACAGAATTCAGGTGACCCACAGGATTATTGGGCTGAAAGAGAATCTTAGTCTGATCAAACTCCAGATCACTACTTGTATTGGCATTCCTTCAGTCTTATTCTTATGGTTAATAAAGCATCATATGATCCATATACACAAGCTCAGAAATTTGGTCTTCAAAGGGCCTCAAGTCAGAAACTTTATGGTATGAAGGTTGTATCTATTATAATTCAGCCCATGAACATATACAGACAAATGACTTGATATCAAAATGTTGGTTGTTACAAGAGAACATTGAGTTCCCTACCTAGGTATTCATATACATTTTTTTAGATACAACTAGTGGTATCCAGACTGGAATGTGTGAACTCTAACTTATTTAATTCTAATAAAAAATGTTCATGTTTCATGATAGAGTTTTACAGCACTGAGGGAAAAGGAAAAACGTTCTTTTATTAAAAACAGCTGTACCAAAGTCAAAGTTAGATATTTTGAAAATTCATGGATAGTTCCACGAGACAGGCTAATTAATGATTGAAATGATGAATCTGTAAAGTTTCTACTTTGAGTTTTAGTGTAAGTCTAAATTGATACTTTTTGAATCTGATCTATGTGAAGATAGTCCATAATAACTTTTATAGTCATTTTAGTATGTATGTTACAGAATGATTCTAAATATATTGCATATAACCACATTTGAATTTAAAATAAATTTAAAGAAATGACTAACATGGGCCAGGTAATAGGATATGAAAATGCAGAGTAACACACTTAAGACTTAGCAAGTCTTTAAAACTTTACATTTCCAGTTTTCTAAATATGAAGTTGGGCTTTGAGTATCTGTCATATTCTCCTCATATGGATTGCAACCGGGAGGTTTATGTGTCGGCACAATCTGGACACTTGGTAAACTGAACAGTACATTAAGGTCAAAATTTGAAAGCATCTGTTCAATTACATGAGAAACCTTCAGTCCATTAGGAAATAAACAGAGAGTGTGACATCTTCCTTGGCAACCAATCTTCCCCGAGGACTCTGCTTAGTGGCTTAGTTCCAGGACACTATGGGAAAATTACAGAAGCAAAGCTGACCTGTTGTGAGTGAGGGCAGTGAGAGGTTTCGTGGCACAGAGCACTTCCGAGCAGGGCCAGCGCTGGTGTCTTGGGGAAAGTAAAGTTGCACGCCAAGGACCAACAGAGACTCTCATGTGCGCCAATAAAATGGGATGGGGAACAAGTGCTCATGGGCCAGGTCAGCCCTGGGCTGCCGAAAGCACACGCCTCACTTTTCAGTCTGTTTTCCCACTTGGGCAGTTGTGACTGTGAGATTTCATGTTTTCCCTTCTCAGCATTTTCTTTCCCTTTATTTCTTTCCCTTTATTTTTTTTTCATTTCTACAAGTGGAGATAGCTTAGCCAAACTGTAGATTTTAGCCAGATGTGTTACTTCACTTTGGATCTGTGGTTATAGCTTTTAAATTAATATTTACTTTGGCTCACATTTTGATTTGTTTATGTTTTTAATCTGACAATCTAAGTTATACTTGAAAAGAGCCATTTACAAAGTAGCATGGGATGCTGGCCTCCAAGAACAGTGGGAATTAAACCCAACATCAGCAATCGGCAGATATAGCCGACGATTAGCCCATGAGGGTTCATTCTTAAGAGGGTCTTTACAAAGAGCATTGACACTGATGTGATGTGCATTAAAAGATGATGCCTTTTTTATAATGTCTCGTTTTACTCCACTTTATTCACAAGAGTGATCTTTTTGGAAGATGTAGTAGCATGGAGAGGATTACCAAAATTTAGGAAGCAGGTTGAGATAAACAGACAAAATCTTACAAAGCTTCAGATCTAAGATTATTAATAAACATGATTTATCATAAAATATTCAAGGGAGGGTGATAAGTCCTAGAAGTATTTGAATGGCAGTCTTTAGCACAGTACCAACTGAAGGAGAGCCATGGTCTGGGTACTCATAAATGAAGTAAATATTTGAAGAAAGATCAGGGTCTCAATATTAGGAGAGAATTAACAACTGGATTGCTTTTTAAATTGCTTTCCATAAAAGAAATAAATGTTCATCTTGTTGCTCTTACAGAGAAACTTCATTTTTACTTCTTTAAAAAAATGGTTAAGTTTGACACAGCTACAAAATCCTTTTAGTAAGCATTGAAATTCACACTTGTGTTAACTGTGTCAATCTCAGCCTTCTAAGTGTCCATTTCACAGTCCCTCCTTTCTGATGCCCAAGGTTTTCCTCCCTATTTTCACTGAACTTCTATCAGTCAACGTACAGCTTAAAATTTATTATCCCTGGATACATGGCAGTATAGAAAAGGCTTCCAGAGTAGTCTCACAGCCCCTCAACAGGGCTCTCTCTCTCTCTCTCTCGGCAGACTGTGTCGCTCTCTGCATATGTGTTTTAAAGAAGAATATCCTCTAATGCACAATGGAAATAAACATAAATCAGTTGAAGTTAAATAAAGTTAATCTCATAGTCCCAATACAAATTGCTACCCTTTGTAGAATTTTGCCACGAATCTATAAAATATAACATTAGGGAAAATGGATGAAGGTTGTGCTAAATTTATAACTGTGTTGCCGAAGCAGCATTGTTTTGAAATGAAATGTATTACATACAAGATTGCCTTTAGCCCCTAATGAAATAATATTCCATATCCTTTTAATATCTATTTTTAAAAATTTCAGCTTCTTTTTTTACAATTGGTTTACTTAAATTTTTAACTCCCCAATGTGAAATTTTGTTGAAAAAGTTTAATTTTTTCCCACATGTTTTCTTCCTCAAAACCCTATTGATAAGCATGTCTCACTCAAAAATTATGTTTATAATTTCTTCTCATAGGGTTTATTTTACCCCAGTAATCAGTATAAGAATTCAGACATTGGAACTGTCATTTATATTAAATTTCAATGCCATAGTCCTCTGGGTATCTATTTTTATTCTTCCTAATGATACTAATAAGCAGTAACCATCTTCTACCTACCTATCTTTTCCATCCCCTGACTCCAATGTTAGCTATAAATGCTCTGAAATTATTAATAACTTTCTAATTTCCTTTTATCTGTCTCCTATTATTAGCATGCTTCTCAGCCTCTGACAATCAGCATCACTAGCCTTGGTCTTTCCAAACTGAAATTCAAAATTCATTAGCTTCCTTAAGATGAGTGCTAGCGTTTTGTTCTATTTTGTTTTTCCTTTATCAGAACAGGTAAAGCAAGGTAAACTTTCACTATAGTTTGAGGTTAGTTATAATAGTGTTGCCTCACAATTCAAGATAAATACCAATCAGTTAACTCTACTTGGGAATTAAAATTTCAACAACATAATTCTGGATGAATTAACTTTTCTGACAAGCTCTGAATATTTGTGGTTTTACCAATGCCTTACCTCCCCAAAGTATTTTCTTCTTGGTCCATACTCTAGTCTTGAGTGCCTAAAACTTCTACCACAAATGACAGCACTTAGATACTCTGTTATGGACTGGAGAGATGGCTGGGCCGTTAAAGGCTAGGCTCACAACCAAAAATAGATTCTCTGTTATATAGAAAGGACAGTATGCATTACATAATATTTCAAAGAGTTGGTCTTAGTACAAAGTGGGAGAGGTACTGAGCAGGAGTACAAAAGTGTCCTCTTTGTTTTCTAACTGAAACAAGATACTATCATCTTCCAGGCTTATGTATTCAGATTCTTCTTTCTAAGCATCAAAATATGGATTTAGAAGCCTACTTTTAAAATTGTTTAACTTTTCAAATTTATCTAAAGATTATTTTCATACAGAGGCTGCTTTACATAGAATTAGGCCTGTTTTGCATATTTAACATGCATTGTATTTAGCTTTATTGCTTAATTAAAACCTTAATTAAAAATGGTTTCTGACATTTATCCTTTTCACTTGTTTTGCATCCAACTTTTAATAAAGATGCCCGGTGTCAAGAACTGAACAGGATATAACATTTTGCCTATTTGGCAAGTGTTTAGTAAGCATATAATAGACTCCTTAATCAGAGGCATCACTAAAAGTCTTATTTTCATGTGTTCATATCCTGAAAGTCCCACAGAGAAAGATGATGTCGGTGGTCCTAGATGATGCTTGTTAGATTCACTGACCTAGTTGACAGGAGAGGATTCATGATCTTGGAGGATTTATTGCTTCTATATTGAGCAGAAGCAAGCCTGCTTTTGCCCAGAGAGAGAGGGTGAGAGAAAGAGAGAGAGAGAGAGAGAGAGAGAGAGAGAGAGAGAGAGAGATAGGAGAGAGAGAGGAGTGAGGTTACCTCATCCTCCAGGGTCTGTTCCAAAGACAATTCTGTGGGAATAGACTGGAGAGAGAACAGTCCCATGCTTTCATTCCTAACATACTCAGCAAGAACACTCAGGGATACTCTGTGACCATGACAGATGGCCTCTTCCAGCAACTGACCAGATGTTTCTGTATTTTTTCTATGCCTACCATTATATGTGGGGAATATTGTAAACAATTTTAACCTTGCTTCTTAAAACCAACCTTTTGCTTATATCTGGCTTACTTTACTGGTTTATTTATTTTGGTTTATTTATGTTTTTAGTATCCAGAAACTCCTCTCAGCCACTCATATTTAGTTCTGCATTGATTGCACAAGGCCTGGTATTATTATGAAGGACCCGAGCAGTGATTCTCAACCTTCCTGATGCTGTGACCCTTTAATACTGTTTCTTACGTTGTAGTGACCCCCATTTTGATATTGCTATGAATTATAATATATATAACCTGTGTTTCCCATGGTCTTAGGTGATTGCTGTTAAAGAGTAGTTCAACCCCAATGGGATTATGACTCACAGGTTGAGAATCAGTGGCTGGGGGAGGGGCTATGGAGAGGGGCCTATATAGCTGGGAAACTATCATCCAGTTGGTTCAACAACATTATTCTCTTCAGCACCTCGGGCAAGCCTTGTAGGAGAACCCAATAAACCCAGTGGTTGACTAGTGTGAACTCTGGTGAAATTTAATTTTGCTTTGTCATTCTGACTTTATGAAAAGTGGGGAAGGCGCTGCTTATATGCTTGCTGGGATAAAATTCTCACAACAAATAGTAATTTATTTATTGTTGTTAATGCATATCATAGTACTAAGGGGAAAAACTAGTAAGTAGAAGAAAGGATCTAAAATGGAAACATTTTTAGTAAAGAAGGATTTGAGTGTGAATATTAATATTACTAGATGTCTCCAGAATGAAACAGAAAGACAGAATATGTATTTAAGTTGTTAAGGTCTGAGTGAGTTACTTACACTATGTAAAAAATGAAACAGAGTTGGTTTATATGATTGCAAAATCTCTAAGTCAAATTTCAATCCAAAGTCTACTTAATCACCAAAGTAATTGATCTGCTCTTGATATCAGCCACAAGAAATGCTCTAAATAACATAATGTATGTAAAATCAAAACTAATTTCAAGGTTTTTAGTTTTCTCTCAGACTTTAGCTAAATATTAAACAGTAGTTAAAAATATTAGACTATTGTAACTGTCCTTCTGAGGACATCACCAAGGCCAACCAGGTTCCATCTAGAGAAATGTATAAAGTCATGTGTTCTCTGGTTAAGAGAGGCTATGGAGACCCCACCCAGCCAACGGGCTATAACCAATGTCAGATCTGCAAAACAGGAGAGATAATACAAAGAGAAAACATCCCACAAAGCTTCCAAACAAAGCCAGAGTCAAACAAGGGCTTTGTCTTATCCTCACATACATGGACTAGTTGATAAAAGATAGAACAAAGTAACCAGAGGTTTCTCCCAAGCTCAAATGACCTCTAAGGACCAGATCCTTAAGTGGCCTTGACATTAGAGCGAACATGATTAATATTGGCCCACTATATAGTATTAAACACCCACCAGGAAATATGTAACCAAAGATGAAAATGATTGGTATGTTTCATTAACAAGCCAGGAAATTGCTCTCCCCAGACAGTAGTTTTAAAGCCATATGAGACATCATTTAGACAACTACTTCGCACTAATGATTGTTTTTCTTGATAAGAAAATGCTTCCCAGATATAAGAATTCAGATCTTGGCTTACTGCAGCTCTTCCTTCCAGCCAAGAAGGACAAACCCACTATTATTTTAACCTGAAAATTAAAGGATGGCTAAATTTATTGGTTCTCCCTCTCTAGAAGCCTTCTGGGAGGGACTTCACACTGATTCTAGCCACTCCAACTGCTATCAAAGTGCCTGAGAGCTAATCCTGGGCTCATCATTCTGGAGGCAAGCCTTGGAGACTAAAGAAAAAAATGAGAATGAGCTAATAGATGGATGTCCTTTGAGCCTGTTGAGAGATTCTAATGGACTTTGATTTGGACATTTAAAAAATATCCCATGTTCTGGCTTCTGATTTCCTGCCTAGGACTTGCCATGTGAATAACTTTTGCCTCTGATTCCCTCTCACTTCTCTTCCAAGGCACTAGTTCAGGTCTTCCTTTCCTCCATTTGGCTAATAATAATACAAAGCCACTGATATATGCACTTTTAGGGTCTTTTAGATAGATCCACTGGAGTTGTACCTCAAGTGCCACATCCCCTGAACCCAATTAGCTCAAAGAAACCAGACTTGTCACGCCAGTTCCATAGCAGAAATTGGAGTTACCTCTTTGTAGAAGGACAGAGAATATAATTGACTAGGCAGCTTAGGGCAAAAAAATCCTAAGAATAACCAGATTTTGTTGAGTTAAAAGACAAAAAATGGCCTTGAGATTTTCAGCAGCTTCCTCCTTGCCAAAGTGCAGAGATGCCAAAGTGTTTGTGGGTTCTGGTCCTTGACTTACTCCCTAAGTAATATTAGGATTACTTTTTCAGAGTAGGACTGTTTGGTAGTAACATAAGCTCAATAATATGGTGCATATACACAATAGAGTATTACTCAGATGTAAAAACAAAAACATCATGAAATTTGCAGGCAAATGGATAGAAATAGAAAATGTCATTCTAAGTGAGGTAACCCAGATTCACAAAGACACATATGATATAAAGTCACTCATAAGTGGATACTAGATGTAAAAGAAGGGATAACCAAACTATAACCAATAGCTCCAGAGGAGCTACTTAATAAAGAGGAACCTAAGAGGTATGCGTGGATCACCCTAGGAAGGAAAAATAAATAAGATCTCTAGAGTAAACTGGGGGTGGGGGAGGACAGTAGAAGGGAGAGGAGGCGTATGGAACCAGAGGAAACAGGATGGTCAAGCTGGGGGAGGGATGAAGCAGAACAGTAATAAAAGAGATATTTTGATAGAGAGAGTCATTACAGGGTTAGGGAGAAACATGATACCAGGGAAATTCCTAAGAATCCACAAAGATGACCCCAGCAATACTACTAGCAATAATGGAGAGGATGCCTGAATTTGCCTTCCCATGTAATCAGATGGTGAATATCCTAACTGTCCTCCAAGAGCCTATTTTTCTCTTACTTCTCTGTTAAGTTTCTGTCTAGCAGACCTGTCCACTGGTGAAAGCGGGGTATTAAGTCTTCCATTATTAGTGTTTGGGGTTTGATGTGTGATTTGAGCTTTAGTGGTATTTCTTTTACATTTGTGGGTGCCCTTGTATTTGGAGCATAAATGTTCAAAATAGAGACTTCATCTTGATGAATTTTCAGTGTGATGAATACGTAATGTCTTTCTCAATCTCTTTTAATTGATTTTAGATTGAAGTCTATTGTGTTAGATATTAAGATCATTACACTATCTTGCTTCTTAAGCTCATTTGATTGAAAAGTCTTTTCCCAACACTTCACTCTGAGGTATTGTCTGTCTTTGAAATTGAAGTGTATATCTTTTATGCAAAAGAAGGATGGATCCTGTTTTTAATATCCATTTTATTAACCTGTCTTTTTATAGGAAAATGAGCCCATTGATATAAAGGAATATTTATGATCAGTGATTGTCAATTTCTGTTATTTTTAGTGGTGGTGGTATGTGTGCTTCCCGTCTTTGGGGTTTGCTTCTGTGGGATTATCTATTGCTTGTGGCTTTGTGGGTGTTTCTAGCTTCATTAGATTGATGTTTTCCTTCTAGTGCTTTCTGTGGGGCAGGCCTACCCACAGAAGTCCCACATGTTGACTGCAACTGGGCCTACAATAGGTGGTTGTGCCTAGAGACTGGACTGACCACAAGATCATAAGATCTTAACATACTAATATGAAGGCTGTATTCTAGTAGGAAAAAAAAGATGAATTATTTAAAATGTGCAATTAAATTCAAGAGACTCAATCAAAAAGAAATATGAATTAAAAATAATACTAAATAAGAAGATTGAATCAGTTATTAAATAACTGTCAATTGCAGGGCCTGACCATGCTATTACTAATATATCAATCAAAGAACTAATATGAAATTTGGTCTTTCAAAGAAATTAAGCAGAAGAAACCACTTTCAAACTTATTTTAAGAGGACAACAGAACACTAATACTAAACCAAACCAGGACTATTACAAACCAAAGAACAACCAAAAAACTATAGAACCCTACCTATCTCTATGGAACCTCTTTAGAAACAGCCTCCTACAAATAGTAACAACCCAAATTCAACAATAGCTTAAAATATGAAATTTACCCTGACATTCGATGATTGTTTAATTAGTCCAGGAAAATGAGTCAGAGATACCCCTACTCTTGTGGTTGGGAGTCCCACATGAAAACCCAGCTCCCTAGTCATAAACATATGCAGAGGACCTACATCAGACTCACACAAAGTCACTTGTTGCTTCTGTTTCTGTGAGTTTCTGTGAGCCCTGTTTAGTTGATTCAGTGGCCTGTGTTCTCATGATTTTATAGAACTGCTCTGGCTCCTATGATTCAAGAAGCATCATTTAGACTCAAGTTCCGCTGGCTCTCCTACTCTACCCTTCTGCTGTTGATTTTTTCCCTGCATGGCATCAGCTTCTGTAAATGATCCTGTAACCTCATCTGAAACACAGAGCCTTCCAACATTAGGTTTCTTGATAAAAAGTTATAAAAGCAATTTTAGTTTTTAAGATATGTTCTTTTCTTCTATATTTGATATTTATTGATTTACCCTTTAGGTTTCTATTTGGTTCTTTACCATTTCTTTTCCGAAAACAATCTTTATTTCCTCCCTGTTTTATAAAGAAAAACAATATTTATATTCGTATGTTTCAATATTAATTAATAACCATTTTTCATTCTTCATTTTGCCATTATCTTTGAATTACAAATGCCTTGAGAGTTGACATGGAACTCACATGCCATCAGATGTGAAGCCTCTGTTAAATAAGTCCCGGAAAAGTTATAACACACTATCAAAAATTTCTCTTCAGCTGAAAACTCACTTTCTTTATTTTTCTTGTGCCATTTTATAAAGAAAACTGTGATTTACATGAGAATGTGAATCTTTAAAGAAGGTTTCTCCCTTGACTTTCTCCCTTCATACCTCAGATTGCTTGTAGGGTGTTTGTTAGTTTGTTTGTGTGCAAATGGTGAACAAAATTACTTTTTTATATTCTTGAGAGTTCCTTGGGAATCTACACACTCTTATTCCTCAAACTAGTACCTTTAATAGAGTTTTTGATTAACAGAGCATTAACAAGCATTCTCATACCAGTTTCTTCTCTAGTCCATGAAAGCAAAATTGCTGTAGAATATTCGTTTACACTGTGTTATAATGTGTCTTCCTTATTGGTTTAATAAAACTGCCAAATGACCAATAGATAGGCATTATTTCTGGGCACAGAGGATGCTGAGAAGAAAAAGGCAGAGATGCAAGGAGATGCAGATGAAGCAGGATGAGTACTATGGAGATGAGGTAATAAAGCCATGAAGCAGAAAGTAAATTAATAGAAATGGGTTAATTTAAGTTAAAAGAGCTATTTCAAAACTATCCTAAGCTATTAGTCAAGCTTTCATAATTAATAATAAGTCCTATGAGAAAGTCTGAATACACAATCCCATTGCCCAAGCCAAAAGTAAAAACAAAAGCTGGGAAAAAAAAGTTTGGTTTCTACAATGCTGAAGTGAAATATTTTCCTTCATTTGGGATTTTTCTTAGTATTCTCTTTTTATGAATAAAGTCATATTTTTTATCTGTGTATACCCTTGTTCAAGCTCCCTTTCCCCTGTCACCTCTTCTAGTCACTCTCTCTTCTCCACATCTCTTTATCTCCTCCCCAGGATGTTCGGGTGATGAAAGTGGATCTGCCAGGAGTATTCTCCTATTGATTTTCTGACTGGAAATATCAAAGTTGTAAGTAGAGCATTAGGCAATAAACTGGATATCTTGCCTTCTTCCCTCAGCATCAGGAGGCCAACAGTATTCTCAGAAGCACACTCTCTGAAACAATCCCCTTTGTCCTGTGAAAAATAAGCATGAAAGTGCCTTTTGCAAAGGAATATGGATTAAGATTGATTGGGGATACTGCTATTGAAGCCAAGAAAGCATGAATAGCTGTTCCCTGTGTTGCTTTCTCTGCTTCAAGGGCTTTACTATTCCATAATTAGACATTTAGACCCTAACCCTAACCCTAACTCTAACCTTTTTCATGGTGAAAGATAAATGTTAATTTCATACATTAAAGTATAAGATAATATAAGCCCCCAATAAACCCCAATTTTTGGTTTATAATTTCCTCCTAAATTGAAACTTAAATTTGGTTAATTTTTTTATTACTTTGGCTAATGGAGGAATCAGAAAAACAGCCTGTAGAAAATGTTGAACTCCAAACACTGTATGGAACGAATGAAAAGGATGTAAAGTAATTTAACCAGATTCCTCTGTAACAATTGCATGAAATAAGCATTTCCCATAGCATCCCTGCGCCTTCCACAGGCTGTACCATCTTGTCTCTTCTCAGAAAACATAAAACTCAGAGAGCATAAAAACAGTAAAACAGAAACAAAATATATCAGTTATGGTAAATTTTTAATGACCAAGTGTCAGCTATTAAAATATGTCAAAGTAAATGCAGATACAAACCAAATATTATATATGTTTTTCAGAAGATTTTAGCTTGTTTCCATTTTTAGTCACCCAGCCTCCATTTCTGTATTCAGGGTCATAGTCATCTTTCGCAGCTAAGTTTTGTCCTCTGTAGAAAGCACATCTGTTCCTCACTCAGAGACACTGCCCAGCAATCAGAGTTGTTTAGTTCTCTGCCTGCACTTCCGCTTTGACTCCCCTACATTCCCCTGACTCCACCATCAAGCTTTGTTCTCTCCCCTTTCCAACAATGTATAAATTAATCTCCATAGTTCTTCTGACTTCTTTATGCTTTGAACAAAGTTGTAGACTGATTTTGTAAGCATGAAACTAACCTCCCATTTGCCTATAAAACCCCCGACTAACACAAGTACATTGATAATGTGTTCAAAATCATAATGTTGAGATGAAATAATTATGAAACAATATCCCATTTGTGTGTTTGTGGGTTTATGTGCCTAGAATTGTATGATAGAAACTAAAAATTTCCATGATGATTCACTTACAAGGATTCACTTATTATCTAAGATACTGTCTTTCTAAGAGCAATGTTCAGGAAGACAAAGTTCTGGCACCATAAAATATTTAAAAACTACGAAAGCTTACAGTGCCCTACATTAGGGTGGCCAATTTCCTTGACATGGAAAATTATGACAAGCTAAAGGCTTCAAATCACCACTTTAAAGAATGAAGTAATGCTCACAAAGAGGCAGAAATTAAAATGATTCTGTAATTTAGCAATGCACAACCCAATTTTTTGGTTTTTGTTTGTGGCCATAAGACAATGATCACAAAGAAAAGAAGTTTGGTTACTTAAAAAGTAAATAAAAAAGGAATGAATGAGTCACTATGCCCTGCCTTGTAAAGCACTCTCTGATGGCTGCCAGTCCCTGAGGAAGAAGTTCTTTTCATTTTTTTTAGAAGTTGCCCTCCTTTTTTGGCTTGTAATAAGTGGTTACTTCCGTGCCTGTGGAAGCACTCTTTTAAGAGTCAGTTAATAGTTTCTCCCATGCTTTAGTCCCTTATTATACCACTAACTAGAACCAGACTCCAGAATGTCCTACAGTGCCCCCAGTAAGAGCTAACTCATGCAAAGAAGACCAATAAACTCAAAAAATGACAAGAATTTGCTGGTCTGCTGTTGAAATGTTATTTTGGACTTTGAGAGTACATGACCAAGGAAGACAATGAGAAATTTAGATTTGCCTGAATGAGTCTGTGTTTAACAAAAATATATTTATAATGTGATATTTGAAACAGCATGTTGTTCATGCCATCACTACATTTAATGAAACTTGATTCAACACTAGCACTTTCCAAAGGAATTTGTATCATCTGTAATCTTGTGGTATAGAAGACAGAATGTAAAGATATTTGTAATATCCGGAACCTGGAAACAATCTAGATGCCCCTCAACAGAAAAAATGGATTAAAAAAATTGTGATACATTTACATAATGGAATACTACTCAGCAGAAAAAAAAAAGAGAGGGAAATCTTAAGGTTCTGGTTTCTTTTCCTGTTTTTGAAAGCAGTCCCCACCACTGCTGTCATTTTGATTTCATAATAGAAGTGGTTAATAAAATGTGCTGAGTAATCTGTCATTATGAAAACATCATCATAGTGGCAAAAATAATTACTAAATAATAAAATCTCTCAACCAGGATGCATGTCTAAAGAGGAGAGTTGCTAAAGAACATAGGAGCGCTCACTGATACCTAAGATTATTTTAAAAGTACCTATCATATCTGAGATATAATGATGCTTTTAATTTTTTTACAAACAAGATTTTACTATGTAGCCTTGACTGGCCTTGAGCTCATAGAGATTCCCTTGCTGTGGCTTCTGAGGGCTGAGAGAAAAGGCATGCCATTTTTTATTACTTTGGCGGTAAAATTATTTTGAGGACTAATCAAAGAAAGTAAATAAACACAATAGCATTTTCTCAAGCTGGATGATTTCATATTTTCAAAATTTCAAAAATTTTGAAAGCACTGACTTTTTTGTTTCCAGACATATATTTGATTTTCCCTTGCTTATAGTTCTTAAAAATATAATGGATATGTTTTTCCAAAAGACATTTTATAAGAAATTAATCTATCTTTATTTCTCATAAAAATATTTGAGTAAAAATAGGTTATAAGAGCTGTAGAAATATAAAATAATCAGGTCTGTACTTGAGAAAAAAATAAACTAACTGAAAATAACAAGCTTCCTTCTCTGATAGCTAACATTTTCAATATAGACTACTTGTAGAAAAAAATCATTTTTTATGGTATAGGGAGAAAGAAGCCTAGATAGTTATCAGGTTAATACACTTATGATGATGAAACTGTCAAATAGCAATAATAAATTAATTCAGATTGGCCAATATAAACTTTCATCTTATAAATAAAAGAAAAAGAGAAAGCAAAGGTGGTGTTATTAGCTAATAGTCCCGGCATTTTCATTAGGGGGGTGTTTGCTACTTTCATAGTGTGTTACAGATCTGTGCTAAAGGTACCAACCAGGTCTCTCTCAGTGTGTAATGAAATCACATACTTCAGCTCTGGAAATGTGTTTTGTCCTAGGTCTTTAATTATATCTAGTCATCTTATTTCTTCTATTCTCCATCTTTAAATTTCTTTTCTATTGTTCAATTCTCTACATTTTATCTAAGATCTTTTGTTTTTATGTTCCATTTTCCATTCTGGTGATTTTTGCTTTGGATTTTTAAGCAACTCTTTATGTTTTATTCTTCATCTTTTATAACTCTCTTTAAGATCATTATTAGAATTAAAGTATTAACTTAGATAATCATATTTATAATTCCACCCTGAATTTTCAACTTCTAACATTTGTTTCTTTAGTGCCTATTCTCTTTGGTCAAGATCATATTGGCAGATTGTCAGCCTTTTGTAAGTTCATATGAACTTTGGGATTTCTTTCCATTTATATGAAAAACACCACTGGAATTTTGATAATAATTTTTTTTAATGTACAGGTTACGTTGCCCAGTAGAATATTTAAATAATTTAATTCTTTCAATGAATGTGCACAGAAATATTAATATTTTATGGGTTTCATCAGATAAATATTTTATTTTCTCATTCAGGCTTATCCCATCACTTTATGCTGCTGATGTGACAAATGAAATTTTTATAAGTTCTGTACTCACTAGTAGAGTTATAATTGTTTTAGACATTTGTCTTTTAAATCCTGTAGGAAATGAAGAGCATAGGCATAAGTCAAAATTTAAGTTATACTATTTTTCATATCATCTGTCCATAGCTTTGTATAATCCCACTTGCTTGTATTCTGAAAAATCTCTGCTGAAACACTCACTGACAGGTTTACTGGGAAATGATGAGTCACTTCTGTCATATGGATTTTTGAGATTTGCTGGGTTCTGACTCTTGACAGTTTAATCATAATTTGTCTCAATGTATGTTGCTTTAGATTGAAACCAGTTCCAGTTATCTGAGCTTTCTACATTGAATATCAACTTATTAAGCCAAAGTTTGGAAGTTTCCAACTAATACTGACTTATAAGAATTCTTCCATAAATTTTTTGCTCTTTCTTCTCCAATGTCTCTGTTGGTTCCCTTGATAGGTTCCAGTAAGTTCCTTGACTTCCTTTCCCTTTTTCATTTTTTTTAGTTGTTTCTTATTTTTTCAGATTTAACTGTTTAAAATTATCTGCATCTAAGTTACTTGATTCTTTCTGTTGATTTTTGAACATGCTCTTGAAATTCCTAAATCAGTTACTTGTCTGAAAGCTCATATAAAATACCCAACAATACAACTATTTCATTTCAGAAATACAAAATACACTGCATCCAACTTTCTTTTTTTATTATGAATAAAGCCATATTGTTTATCCATGTATCCACTTGTTCAAACTCCCTTCTGTCTCCCGCCCCTCCCAGTAACTAACTCTTTTCCTCATCACTTTATCTCCTTCCCAGTAAGAGCAGGAGGTTCCAAGGTACCAAGGTGGCTTAGTTCAGCATCCACTCCTGGCAGATCTGCTCTCCTCACCCCAACATCAAGATTCGGTCAGGTGTTCCTCTGGAGGGAATGGCCTCCAAGGTGCCAGTCCAAAGTGTTTCAGATCCCAAGCTGTTCAGTGGTTGTGGTTTGCAGCTTAGACATGCTTAGCTTTTTGTTTAAAGTCCACTAATGAGTAAGTACATCCCCTGCTTATCTTTCTGGGTTTGTGATACCTCGCTCAGGAGGATATTCTCCAAATCCATCCATTTGCCTGCAAATTTTAGGATATCATTTTTTCCTACTACTTAGTAGTACTCTATTGTGTAGATGTACCAGTTTGTTAATCCATTATGTTCTAATACATGGTATATTTTTGAGAAAGAGCCTTTGTCTATTGAGAAAATGGTGTATTCATCAATATTTTGGGTAATGACCTGTAGAGTTCTGTTATGAGTTCTAGGTATCTGGAGTTAAGTTGTTGATAGCATTTCTTGATATGGAAGTTTTGTCTTTCCTTTGCTGATTGGGTGATTGTATCTCTGTTTCCTGTTATTCAAATTTGTCAAGTTGTAGACTTAGTGTTTATGGTTCAATCTTGAGATATCTCGGTGTTGATGTTCAAATTAGGTATCAGAAGTGGTCTGTTTCTTTAGGACCAGGTAAAGTTGCAAACAGAGTAGACTATTGGTAGAATTAGAAGATCTTCACAGCCAATCTTCAGTTGTATGTGGAGGGAACAAGGGTGGGTAGAGTGTTGATGCAACTATTGGGTCTCTACCTTGAAAAGGAAAACTATAAAGTGAGCATGGTACATGTAGTTTCTAGACAGACTATAGCGATTGATGGAATTGAAAGCTTGAGCCTAGGGTTCGATTATGGAGATAAGGGCAGGCCAGGAGAGCATTGAATAGTCATCCTGAATGTCTCTAGAGTAGGTAGAATAATTGGTGTTATCTTCAGGTCTTTCTACCAGGAGAAGGAGTCTGACAGGCAAAGAGAATGTGGTCTTCAGACAGTCTAGAATCAGCTGGGTGGACTTGTCAGTAAGAGTCTGGAATGTGTATCTAGAGAGAGCAGCCAATGGGTGAGTGCAGACTGTTGAAGTTGGTAACTGAGTTTGAGGTTCCTATGTGGAGAGAGGGAATGGCAAGTGGGAATGGAACACATTGTCTGGCATAGGTCAAGTAAAATCAGTGATTTGAGTCTAAAGTGTTTGTCTGGAAAGGATCAGTGAGAGTGTTTGAGACAAGTGGTTCTCAGGTCAGCTACAGGGAAGAGTGGAGTTGGTGGCATGAGTCTGGCATCTCTACCTGATTACCTCATTTCCTAAAAGTGAAAGCTATAATCTCCTTTTAAACTTCTTTAAAAATTTCAGTCTCTAGGTATTTCATTGTATAGAATTTTAACTCCCACCACTGTATTGATAATATTTAAAGATATACATCATGTCATCTAGTAGTTAACACAAAATAACACAAAACAGCTGTATTGTGTGTAAAACAAGTAGTTGTTCTTGAAGAAGACATATATTTCTGCCTAATGCATTGGAGACCTAATTTATCACATAAATAAAGAATATTTTCAAGCAAAAGAGTCTTTCATCAAGATTTTATGTAGCATGTAGACGCAGTTTGTTGTAGTTGGGTTACTTATCACATCTCTGTCTTATCTAGAAACAAATTAAGCCTATGAGAATTTGGACAAATCTAGGTTTAAAAAGTCTTATATTTATCTTCTATTCTTGACTTTGATACATTCTACACTGGCTTTTATTTATAATTCTATTCATAAATGGTTATGGAAAGATAAATATCTTTTATTAGAGAATTATTCATTAATAAATGATATATACTATCAATAACATTATTATGAATATAGCTTCATAATATCGGTGGTAGTTTGAAAGAGAAATGGTCCACAAAGAGAATGGCACTATAAGGAGGTGTGGATGAAGTGTGTTATTGCGGGGCTGGGCTTTGATGTCTCATTTGTTCAATTTTCCCTCAGTGTGACTGTCAGTTGGCATCCAGTTGCCTGCAAGATGTAGAACTCTCAGCTCCAACTTCATGCCTCCACACTATCATGCTCCCTTCTATGATAATGGACAGAACCTCTGAAACTGCAAGCTAGCCCCTTCAGTGAAATGTTTTCCTTCTTAGAATTGTATGCTCATGGTGTCTCTTCACAGCAATGGAAACCCTAACGAAGACAAAATTCTACTGCAAATAAATTCTGAACAGCATTTATGAAAGTGTAGGTATGTGGTAAGCATTCAAAACAAAGGAGTAATTATAATCAAGTTTGGATTTTGTCATTGGGAATGTGGGGAAGAACAACAAACAATAAAGGCCTTTTGGAAAACCATATGGAAACCAACTACTGCAGAAGCTTCTAAAAATATATACATACATAAAAGGGATTTAAATAGAGTCACTATATAATGGGGGAGAGAATTCCACAAATTGACATTTTTATGTCATCAAGTATAATCAAGTGCTAGAAATGATTTATATCTTTCTCAGTTGTTGAATGGTCTCATAGAATTTTCCAGTCATTACAAACTATTATGAATACCATTTATTGCTCTACACAACCTGATGATAAGGCCTTCTTACTGAATACAACTTACATGATCAAACATCAAGAAATCAAGCAGGTTTCCAACTTGAAAGTTCACTTGTACTGGCTATCATTCATGGTGCTAGTGTACCTTATACACTACTACAAAAGAAAAATAATAATCAATATCACTCAACAACAAACACTTTGACTGACAAGAGCAACCTGTATGCATGATATAGTGATACAATACTGTCACAAATTATTTGGGAATAGCTAAATACTTTTTGATTGAATCTAAGGCCCATTCAATGAGGTGAAATGCATATCTGACACTGCCCACTTTCCGCAAACCTGAAACTAGATGGACCAGGGGCCTAGTAAAAAACAACTACTATTATTATGCTAAAGGAACATAGCAATACAATGATGTCTTATAACATATTGTAGCACCCATAGATCAGCTCATAACTCAGGACACATCAGAGAAGACTTTTCTTAAAGTAGTTAATTAACTCAGAGACTCTCCCACCAGAACAATGTACAGAGAGTGAGAGACTTTGGAGCACTTATCCTATATGGGGTGTCTTTATCAGACTCACCCTGTTAAGTCTCAGGAATCTATGCAGAGAAGAAAGCAGAAGGATTGTAAGAGCCAGCAGTATTAGATGGTTCTAAGGGAACAGCATCTTCCTGATACAACAGGACTGATAAACAAATGAACTCATAAAGACTGACAGCATGCAAAAGACTTACATGTGTTCAAAGCTGACCAAATCCCAGTAATGAGAAAGGGGAGTAGACACAATTCCCACTTCTAACCAAGAAACTAGTTACAATTGATTTCTCCTAGGAAAGGCAAAACCCATTTTCTCAAATCTAGAGTGTCACTAGGTATACTACAGAGTAGCTCCCTTGCCCAGGAGTAATTTTCTGACAAAAAATAGAATCTATGATTTCTGGTGAACACTTCATGTTTTTTTTTTTTGTCGGAATTTTATTTTGTTTGGGAAATTTTTGTCTGTTTTTTATTTTTTTCCAGAGGGAAAACCAAAATCATAAAGTTGAGTTGATAATGAAATGGGGAGCATCTGAGCAGAAATTGGGAGAAAGAATATGATCAAAATATATTTTATAAAAATAGTGAATTTTAAAAGTATAGTGCAATAACTTCTCTGGTTAAATTTTAGTGTGTGTGCATATGTGTATGTCTGTATATGTGTGTGTGTATGTATGTGTGTGTGGTCATGTGTGTCACTGTGTAATATGGAAGTCAAAGGACAATTCTGTAATCCTCTAGAATATAAAAATGGAAATAAAGCGATTATATAGACATTTCTTCACCCACTGAACCATCTCACTGACTCAGTTCCCTAAAAGTTTTGCTAATAGTTAAGTTTAAAAATAACATTCATCAATTATTACTTTGGAAGACTGAGATATGTTATTTAATAAGCTCTCAATTAATTATGCTTATTATGAACTAATAAATATCTGAAATATATATATATATACTAAATAATTGGACCTTCACAGCAAATCTATGTGGCACATACTGCTACTGCCCTCGTTTCTGTCTGAATATAAAGCTATTGAAAAAATAGAGCATCTTGCATAGATCATACATTGAACCCAAACCTCTCAAAATTTATTAAGTAAGGCAGTTATTGACTGTATAAATGAGTTTAGGTAAAACTGGGAGAAGCATACGTTTTGAATGGGAAAATAATGGAAAAAGATGAGAAACAGGAACTGGAGAGTAGCTGTTGTAATCTGTTTCTGGGCCAGCCTTTCATGTCTTGCCCAGAGGTTTGGACCCACACTCAGGCCCAATTAGCCTCAAATAATCATACACAGGCTTATATTATTTTTATGCTGATTGACCTAGGCCCCAGCATATAACTTGCTAACTCTTTCACCTGAACTCAACCCATCTTGTTCAGCCATGCAGCTTGGTACCTTTTCTCAGAGCAGCATTTCAACTTCTTTCCTCTGGGATGTCTCTCTGGCGACTCTGTGTCTGGCATCTGTCTCTGCTCTGAGATGTTCACAAGTTTTCTTAGCCTTGTAGCCCCACCCATACTTCCTGTCTGCCTTTAGCCAATCAGCTCTTATTAAACCCATAGGCAGGATAAATATTTACAATGACAAGAAACAGCAGCAACATAACAAAATCCCACTACAAGTAGTTAAACTATTGAGAGCTTTCAGAGGACTTGGGTTCAGTTCCCAGTACCCACAGGGCAGTTTACAACCATCTCTAACTCCAGTTCCAGAAAATCCAATGCCATCTTTTGGGCTCCACAAGCATCAAGCATGTATGCAATTCATATACATGCAGGCAAAACATCCATACACAAAAAAAGAAAAACAAATATTTGAAAAATTTTAAATAAATATAATGAGAAATAAAATATTAAAAAGATTTCAGTGAAGAGAAGAACAATGTATAAGTCAAGGCTACATAACAATAATGTGTTGAATAAAGACCTAAAGCCAGAAAAAAATTGGAGGCCATGTTTACCTTCTTAGATGCTAAGACCCAGAAAACAAATTCCCATAGTTGGTTATATAATAAGAACTGCTTCTGAGCCAGGATTTCATGAAGTACTTTTAGTAAATTCTGAGTTAGGCATTGTCCTTACCTAAAATTAGGATTAAAGAGGAAAAGCCACAGAGTTAATACCTCTCAAATAAAGTCAGTGCCAGAAGATCTCTAGACAAATAAAGAGATAATTAACAGTCCTTGTAGAGTCAATAAGACAGCTCAATAGGTAAGCAATGCTGTCACCAAGTATAATGTATGAACAGAGTTCAGTTCATAGGACCAACATGGTTGACATATAAGCTCTGTGTGTGTCCCCTCCTCCACAAAATCAACTAATAAATATAAAAATAAAATGGTGAAACAGTGATTTAGAATGCTAGTAGACATCATAGCAAGAAACATTAAGGAAGAAAAACATTTTGCAACAAAGACAGCCACTGCCAAAACTCTTTAACAACAGGACTGATGGCTCAGTTTGAATCAGCGGGTGCTCCATGAACACCACAGAAATTAAATATGTTTGTTCAAATATTTTTTATTTAAACAGCATTTGTCAAGATCCTAAAATGAACTGCACAGTGACATTTGAAACATAAGTGGTAAATGTTGCCTGACTTCAAGGCTCATCTACTTACTCATCTAAAAAGAAAGGTAGTGATAACAACAGAGGGATACATCTTAATTTATCCTGCAGATTAAAGTCTGATGATGTAGTTTCGATCTGGAAAGATAAGGTTGATAAACAAAGGCTTCAAAGTAAAAGCATGATTAATTTGAGTCTTCAAAAATTGATGCTGCTTGGTATGAGTGTAGGGAAGTAAGAGGGGTATGAGAAGTGCACAAACACATATGTGACTGACAATAAAAAAGCTACGGCACTCAAGAAGAGTCATAAATGATTCCTCTCCTGGTATCCGGGTACACCCTGATTAGACTGTGCCTAAAGAAAAAGAAACGTAAATCTCTAAGCCTCAAGCATAGTGTATCAAACAACGATTGTATGAAGTGGCAAATTCTTTTTAAAGCACTTTCCAGATGAGTGAATTACAAAATAAAAATGACCCTGGCTACAGAAAATAAATAGAAATTATGTGTATTTTCTTCTTTTACACTGTCAGAATAGCTCAAATAAACAGTATATTTTCTAAACCACAGACCAGTCATCTTTGTGCTTGTGTCCAAACACTAGTAGTAGAGACTCTGCCTTCATCTCTTTGGGTGGCTACTGAGAAATAGTTTATGGAAAACAAGAGGAACAGATGTGGAACTTGAACCATGACCCATAATCCTTTAGGCTGAAGATCCCAGATTAGCTTCATAGCCTAACTCTTTGACAAGGAACAACTGAGTACAGGAGTAGCTAGGACAGTGCTGAGGGTATGTGAATGAAATGGTAGCTCAAAAGCAAGCAAGTTAATGATTAGGTCTACACTAGGCATTGCTAAGCTTCTAACAATAGGTAATTGAGTGCAGTGAAGGGCACTTTCTCTGCAGTGTGCTAATCTCTTTTCCATAGGTATGAACAGTCCTTGCATCACCAAGTATGAAAACCCAAATTATTTGTCAAACATCATGCATATAAGGGTGCACATGCACAAATGCCCTAGACTTTGAGCATTTTGAATGTCATAGAGAATAAATAAATACCTAAGGCATAAAAATGAAAATAAACATAAAGAATAAATACTTGAAACATATTTCCCCAAATGAATCAGCTATTGACTACAGTTGTTCTGAATGCTCTTTAAGGAAGCTGTAGATGACCCATTTTAGCATGCAGCAGCTGTCATGACTCTGTGGGTGGGAATCTAAAGACTGGACACCAGTTACTCAAAGAATATTTTGAAAGAGGAAAGCCAAAGTAACAATAAACTAGGCTTGTCATTCCCCTTAAGAGTATTATATTTTGAAAAAGAAACAATGAGAATAGTGAGCTATAAAAGTGACATATATCAATCAAGTCTTGCCACTCATCTTTACAATGCTTCTCAGTTATCTCATATATCATCCCAAAAGGTCTATATTTTAAGTTACAAAGTCTTTAATTTGAAATTGCCTGTTTCCTCAGTCTTATTAGATATGATAAAACATAGTGGACACAGAAATTAAATGTAAAAAGAAAAACAAGCCTCATCATTTAATTCCAGTTATTCCCTATTGTCTTAGGGAATTCTTTTGATGTGATAAGATACCCAGACAAAGCCCCTTGTCTCATAGTGAATTGTATTGCCCATGATGGTTGAGAAATACAGAAGGCAATATACCTTGAGGCAATTGGTCATTATACATCCGCTAACAAGAAGGAGAGAACCCTGATTACTCTATTCATCTTGCTTTCTCCTTTTTCACTTAGCCCAGAATCTAAGCCTAGAGCATGTGACGCCCACATGTAGGGTTGATCTTCTCACTCAAATCAATTCAGTCTAGATAATCCCTCATAGGTATGCTTGGACATTTGTGTCTTAATTGATTGTGTATCCTGTCAAGTTGGTAATCTTTATTAACCCATACACACAGGGAATTTAAATAAATATACTTAAACCAAATGAACAAATTTTTAGTTCTGGAGGAACTTTTCTTCACATATTTTTTGGAAGAGAGATCTTCAATTGAGAGAATGTCCCCCATAAGATTGACCCATAGACAAGCCAATTTGTGGTGTACATGTTTTTTGATTGATGATTGATCTGGGAAGATCTAGTTCACTGTAGGTGATATCACCTCTAGGATGTTGATCTTGAGTGCTGAGCAACCTATGGGAGGTAAGCCAGTGAAAGTCTTTCCTCCATGAACTCTGTATCAGTTTGTGCCTCCAGATCCCTTCCTTGCTTAAGCCCCTGCCCTGATTTTCCTCACCAATGGACTATAATGTGAAAGTTGAAGGCAGAAATAACCCTTTGTTCTCCAAGTTGCTTTTGGTCATGTTTTATCACAGCAAAATAAACCGGAACTTAAGCAATGACACAAGGAGACAAGAGGAATGAATTTTGAGAGGGAGAAAACTGAGTTGAATTATCTAAGAATTGTTTGTATCTCTATATAAAGAATTAGCTGTCGTTGCACAGCCGATGACTGGCAGTCAGTTGTTCAGTAATAAGCAATTTCCAGTTCCAAGAGTCAAACCCACAGAGGATGCTGCATATTTTCATGAGAAGTATTTAGTGGTCAAGAAAAGACAAGTGGCTCCCAGATTGAGTCAGAACTGACGGTTTCAAAAGACTCATTGGAATTCCCGCTGAACACATTTCTGTCTTTCGTTCATTATTGTCTTCATCTTTCAGTGAATTGTATGTGATCAGTGAAGAAAACAGACAAAAATCCTTTCTGTCTATTTTAATGAGTAGAAAGAGATAATCAACAAAATATACACATGTTGTATATCATGGATACACGTGTCAGATGTTCACTAATGATAAGGAGACTAATAAAGTTAGGAGACATGGAAGAGCTCAAAATTTTAGTGAAGTCAGCAGAGAACACCTTTTTTCTGAAAAAGTGACATTAAAATTAAGATATGAAAAATATAAGGGGAAGAATCTTGGTGGGAAATGATGAAATACAGTTCTAGAAAAGAGAACAGTATAGGCCAAAGTTCCAGAGGATTACTATCTACTGTGCTCAGTGACACCCGGGAGGGCAATGTGGCTGCCCTGATGTGCAAGAGCATCTGGACAGGGAACATGTACCAAACAACTCATGAGGCAGCAAATTATGGAGTCCCTTATCTTAAGATCTCCCCTTTAACTCTTACTTTGCTAGAGATAATGTGGAAAGATTTTTTAAAGTCCTAGCACAGTATGACTTGTATTGTGTAACAGCCTTTTAAAAATCTATGCTATGTTTCATGCAATTTGTTACTCAGAATGAGGTGACCCAGATACAAAAAGACAAGTACCTTTTGTTTTCTTTCATGTATAGATGCTATCTTTGTATCTTAAGATATGTTTATTCCATTTTGAATAATACAGAGGTCAGGAAATCAGTAAGAGGCCATGACAGGAAGCATTTCAAGAGAGGAAAGATAGAATGTGTTGGTATAAAGGGTTAAGGAGGAATAATAAAAAAGGAAGGCTTAAAAGGAGAGGAGAAAGTAGCAGGGTAGAGGAGAGAATATGAGGAGGAGAAACTAACTCTAAGGATGAAACCTACTACTGTGCAAGATTCTAATATATATAATGTATAATTATATAATATATATGCTTATATGTGTACCTGCATTAAACATATATATATATATTATATATATATGTCTGTGTGTGTGAGAGAGAGGGAAGGAGAGAGAGAGAGAGAGAGAGAGAGCGTAAATTCAGTTAGTTATCTTGTAACTAGGCAGAAATTCCTATTAGACAACACAGGATAACAAATAAAAACTCAATGATATGAATGGGTTACCTAAGTTTGGAATAGTTGAAAAATAAGGTTCCATAGACCACCAAATATTATAGACTACTTCCAATGCTATTGGCTACCCTTTATAACTTGACAGTAAAACTCTATTACAAAAGACACCAGACACTTGAGTTATATAACATGGAAAAATCAAGCTGATGTGCACCTGGAAGATTCATCCCTATGGGTTAAATTTCATAGTACTATAAGGCGCTATGCAGCCTACTGGAGGAGAAAAATAACCATTACTGTTATCTCTCTGTAAGCCCTGAGACCTACAATAATGGCCAGCTTGCCAAAACAAATCCAATGGTGCAATCATAGTACAAATAACATAGGAGCAAGCAATGGTTTTCTGATTTTATTTAAGTTTAAACCTATACCTGCTACCATTATTGGACCAAGAACCTAAGGATATACTGCTAGTAGGCCCTGTGGAAGAAATTGCCATTATTATTCTGCTAAAGAGACAGAGCATTAGACCGAGTTCTAATGACTTATCTTTATACCCATAGATAAGTATGTTTCTCAACCCTTATCAGAGAAGCCTCTTTCTGCAATGTGTGATAATTAACATAGAGAACCACAAATGGCCAAGAGTCAGGGAGTAAGAAATCCCCAAACCTAAATGATTCATCTGTATCCTACCTACATCTTCCTAGGCTCAGAGATCATTGCAAAAGAGAGAATAGAAAGATTCTAAGAACTAAAATTATTGTGTGATTTCTGGACACATCAGAGCAGTAGCTCATACAAATTTTCAGAATGTACAAGAGGTATACAAATTTTATCATGAAGAGGGTAGGTTGACACAAAATCCTCTTCTAAGGATATATTGACATTAATATCTGTTTGAAGGGGAAGAGGCAGTTTTCTTTAAGGGTAAAGATCCTCTTAGAGTAGACACTTTTTAGTCAAGACCACACATCTTAGAGTAATACAAAATGGACGTCATAGTTATACATTTAGGACATAGATGTGTTGGGAATGAGGTACTTATGTAAGGAGTTGGAGCAGTGAGTGAAAGTGAACATGACCAAAATATATGAAGTACTCAAAAACCAACAAAAGATGGGGATATTTTTTACTGTTTAAATCCTTATAGTTAATCAAGTACAACCTCCATAGTCTCCTGTTTAAAGTGATTAGATTGAAGCTCTAATATAATGCCTTTCTCATAATCATCATTCGTTGAAGGTTGAACCAGAATATTTCAATCTGACATGAACTAGACTTGCAGGGGCTGAGCTGTGTGTTTGGTGAGAAGCAAACTACAAATTCATTTGAGAAGAGAACATATGTTGATGAAAAGTATCTAATCCAAACTTGGTTTTCTACTAGACATTTTTGTAGTCAAAATCTTCTTGCAAACATACTAATCCAACTGAGAATGATGTCATTTAGCCTTTACCATACTCCAGATATGTTTAATACTTTTGGCAAAACTGAAAACTAAGCAATACGTGCTTACCACAGAATAGAAATGACTAAATTTTTAATATACTGAGTAAAACATATATTATTATAGGTTTGGAAGAAAGTACCTTGGCTACAAAGCAAAGAATTCTATAGAACAAAGGTCCTTCTTAGAGAGCTGTTCCAGTGAGAGACTTTTGGACCAGGATATTCACCATACAGACCATGATAACTTCTGAATTATTTATAAGCTCACATATTTGAAAGAACCTCTGGTTTTTCAGATGTTAAACCAGCCAAGGAAGACACAGTTTCCCAATGGAAGCATGTTTCCCTAAAACAAAGTCCAAAGTATTCCTTGATTCATGCCTTAGTTGACCTCTACTACAAAAAGCTACATGTTTTTATTCACAAACAAAATGCTGTTCCTCACAGACAGGGTGGTTCTGTCCTGGACTGAGATCCACAGCAATGTACATCAGAACTCTATTTAGACAAAATCACAATAAGTGACTGGAAATCTATTTTTGATTATATAAAGCAAGGCAGAGTTTTAAAGCAAAGTTCTAAAGAAGCAAGCAACACTAAAAATAAATCCAAAAACTATTTTCTGAGATCATATACTGAGTTAAGCAAGCACTGTTAAAACCACAGGAGTATGTCTGTCTCTTGAATATCGCCATAACAACCACATCAAGAAATGCAATAAAGAAGCTCGAATAAATCATAGCATGAAATAGATAATTAAACATATTCATTTTTTCCTAGTTTAAAAGGAAGGGAGAATAATGGCTTATATTCTCACAATGCGCTTACCAATAAAATTAATGTCATCAAAATAAGGCCCATCAGAAGTAGAGCAGGAACAGTAGAATTGCCAGAAAAAGACAAACTTTGACGAATGAATTTGAGATTAGAAGCAGGCCCCCCACCAGGAGAGTGTCACCAAGTGACTAAAGAGAAGATACATGCCTAAGTCATCACAATATGTAAATAACAATATGAAGAATTTACTTCCATAAGGATTTCATATGAAAACCCACTAAAAACTGTGAGTGGGTATAACCTGAAAGATAAATTAACTTAGAATAGAATAGAGCCACTGAAAATATAGGCCACTGAAAAAATAAGATGTTAATAAATCTAAGAGCTGACATTTACTATTTCCTACATACTAGGCATTATGTACTTGTGATCTCAATATTCTTGATGGCCTAATTCATTCACTGATTTGCTTATATATTCACTGACCTAACATATATTTCAGGTAGTATTCCATGTGCCTTTGATGATAGTGTATTTTCTAAAGCCATTGGATGAAATACTCTGTTTGATACATGTGCTAGCTAGTTTTATGTCAACCTGACACAAGCTAGAATTATCTGAAGGGAGGAAACTTCAGTTGAGAAAATGTCTCCATATGTCCCATTTCAGGAGTGAGCACTCTGTAATCTTCTGTCCTTTGCACCCTGACCAGCTGTTCATGTTTGTGTTCCTCACAATCTACAAGAAAATAAGGTTTTCTGATGAAGATTATGACATGCACTTATCTACAGGTACAAAGAGTACTCATTAGGAGTGAGTTTAATATCATGTCCCTTTGCTGAGTAAGACAAGCAGATTCTCCTGTGGTGTCAAAGACCTGACTCCTCACAGATTGTTTGCTCCACTTATAATTCCAGGTATGGGTTTTACCCTTTGATGGATGGCAATCAAACAGTGGCTGGTTACTGCCACAATATTTGTGCTATTGAGTTTACCCCAGTAAGCATATCTTGCCAGGGCACTCATTTAAGCTTACAGGTTTCATATCTGGATAACATTAGTGATTTATGTTTTGTTCCAGGAGTTTGTACAGTACCTCATAGCACTATGAAAGATAGTCAGGATAGATGGAGTCTCAAGTTCAACACCAACTTGACTTTTCCATTCTATGACTCAGGTATGTGGTATGTTTGGCAACTGGGCCTAATTGTCAGTTTCTAGAGAATAAGCAGGAGCAATGAAAGAACCTATGATATTTGGGGGTCTAGGCAATTCTATATGCTATTTACTATTATCTTCATACTTCTTAATACATAATTGAAGCAAACAGATCTTTAAAAAATCCTAATAGAAAGATGGGAACAGAAATGTAGTGTGGTTTCTTCATTGTACGCTATCTTTTTGAAAGTTCATGGTGATATTCCCTTTGACATCTGTTTCCAGCATCCATATTGGGAGGCTCACAACTATGTCTAATTCAAGTTGCAAGAAATTTGAAGTCTTCTTCTAGTCTTGCAGGGCACCATTACACACATAGAATACAGTCACAGAAGCATACGAACAAAAATAAATTTTTTAGAAAAGAAAAAAAGGATAATAATTTCAGGAGTATTATTTACTCTGATTATATTTCTAATTCTTAGCATATAAAAAAGAATAAATATAAAAATAAGAATTTTTTTGAAGGAACTAATAAAGATAAAATAATACTGAAATGTAAGATGTTTCTTCATCTGAAAATAACAAAATGGCATAGAATAATTATTACCACTACTTTCACGAAGAACAGTGAAGGAGACTTTAAAATGAAGTGTGTGTGTGTGTTCTTATTTCTAGTAAAAAAAAAATTATGGTCAATAGACCATAAACTACTTTAATACATTTGACTGCTCCTTCTAGCTTATCTGCCTAATTTTCTAGGAGTCTGGGTGTCTGAGAGAAGATTTATACCTGCTGATTTTAGAACTGTTAGCTTTGAAACAAATGCTAGTGTTGAAACAGCAAGGATAAGAATGGAGGTTTTGCAACTATTAGATAGGCACGCAAACCAGAGAAGAGAAATGAGAGGGTCTAAGGACAGATAATAAAGCTAGTCTGTGCATTTCTAGCCAGCTTTCACACAGCCTGTCCCTAGAAGAAGTATGTACAAATCACCTTTACTCTTTCCCCTTAAAGTCAGTTACACCTTTATAAATGTTCTTGAATCCAATTAAAACAGACTTAGTTGTAAGGATGACTATTTTAAGAAGTCCCATCTATTCTTAAAGAGTCTACCTCAAGTTGTCATAGGGAAGACAAAGAAGCTTTATATGAGCCATTGGCCATTGCCTTAGTCTGTTTTCCACTCTAGAGAGTGCACTTTTTTTCACTTACTTGCCTGATAAACATAAACTAGACTGCTTGCTCTACGTGTGCCCGTGGGTAAATGCTTTACTCCTAGGAACACAGGAACCAAAACTTCAACATAATTGGAATTAGAAGGAACACAGAGGAAGGTAGGTCCCATAGCAGGTGTTTTTACCATGAGTTTGTTGACAACATGAATCACAAGGACATAATAAAAATCATATGATGCTGGTAAATCAATGTTGACCTACAGAAGTTGAAAAAGAAAAAAAAATTCTAGGGATGCTTCATTTAATGTCCAAACCATTGGGGATTAAGAGAAGTTATGCCTGTATCCAGATCTGGTTACTTACTCACAGCATCACTAAAATAATACTAAAAGAACGCTTTGTAATTAACTAGCTGTGTTGGAGACTAATAAGTGTCTTACAAGTCGGTTCACAATGAGGTTTATGTCAGTAAGCTGGGCTAGCTCCCTTTCCATGATGCCAATCTGTTTCAAAGTCATCTTGCTTCATTATTAAGAAAGACAGGACACTCCTTTCCCCAAGGGGCAAAAACAGTTCCTCTATACCAGAGGCCAGGACCAATGTGCCTTAGTAAGGAAGCTGATCCAAATTAGAATCAAGTCAATATAGCCTCACAAGCCCTATAAACTTTCCAAAAACCAATCAGAATAGCCTAAAGAAACAACACTGTGAATAAAAGAACAAAAGGAGATTAAGGGGATACAAATTGGAAAACAAGAAGTAAAACTATCTCTGTTTGCAGATGATATAATTGTATACCTAAGTGACCCACAAAATTATACCAAGGAACTTCTACAGCTGATAAATTTCTTCAGCAATGTAGCAGGATACAAGACTAACTCAAAAAAATCAGTAGCTCTTCTATGCACTAAAGACAAACAGGTTAAAAAAGAAATAAGGGAAACACCACCCTTTATAATAGCTGCAAATAGTATTAAATACCTTGATATAACTATAACAAAAGAAGCAACAGATCTGTTTGACTTAACTTTAAATCACTGAAGAAAGAAATTGAAGAGGATATAAGAAAATGGAACGACCTTCCATGCTCCCAGATTTGTAGGATCAACAAAGTAAAAAATGGCAATCTTAGCAAAAGCAATCTACAGATTCAATGCAATTCCCATCAAAATGCCAACACAATTTTTTACAGACCTTGAAAGAACAATACTCTTATATTTATGGTTGTGAGCCTAGCCTTTAACGGCTGAGCCATCTCTCCAGCCCACATGATCATATCCTTAGATGCGGAAAAAGCCTTTGACAAAATCCAACACTCCTTTATGATTAAAGCCCTGGAGAGATCAGGAATAAAGGGAGAATACCTAAATATAATAAAGGCGATTTACAAGAAGCCAGTATCAAACTTAATGGAGAAAAACTCAAAGAAATCCCACTAAAGTCAGGAACTAGACAGGGATGTCCTCTCTCCCCTTATCTATTCAATATAGTTCTCGAAGTTTTAGCTAAAGCAATAAGGGAACGAAAAGAGATTAAGGGCATACAAATTGGAAAAGAAGAAGTGAAGCTATCTCTATTTGCAGATGATAT
>PVIH01009115.1:31727-85134 GCA_004025045.1 Sigmodon hispidus | reverse complement strand
ATTCCCAGCACCCACATGGCAGCTAACAACTGTCTGTAGTTCCAGTTCCAGGCAAACACCAAGGCAAATAAAAGTGTTTTTTTAAAAAAAAAAAAAAAAAAAGAAAATGCTTACTGAAACTAGACTCACTTAAAAGTAGGTATGTAACTTTCCCCTATTTGTGTGTGTGTGTGTGTGTGTGTGTGTGTGTGTGTGTGTGTGTGTGTGTGAGTGTGTGTGTGTTGTCTTAGCTACTTTCCACCTTTAGTTTTTGAGACAGTCTCTTACTGAATCTGAAACACTAATTTAGCCAGGCATGTGGGCTGGCCAACTTCAGGAATTCACCTGTCTTGCCCCCCAAAAGCTAGAGTTACAGGCACATGCCATCACCCCTAGCTTTTTACATGGATTCTGAGGATTTTAATGCAGATCCTCAGGATTTTACAACAAAATCCTTTCCCCAGTTCTAATGAAAAAAATTTTAGCCAGGTGTAGTGGTACACATCTGTAAACCCTCTTGAGCAGAGACTGGCAACAGGATATTTTTAGGTTCTAGTTTGGGCTGGGCTATATTGAATTCTGGGCCAGCCTAGCTACATGATGAGTTCTATGCAGCCACAGCAACATAGCAAGACCCTGTCTCAAAAGAAAAAAGAAAAAAAAAAGCTGCTGGTTAATTCTTTCTGGCACTGGGAAGCAGAAGAAGCTGGATCTACATGAGTTTGAGGCTAGCTTGGTCTTCATGGTGAGTTCTAGGTCATCCAGGGCTACATAGTGAGACATTGTCTGAAAAACAAACCAGAAGATGAACAAACAATACACTCACACATGAGCTGGTGAGATGGGTCAACAACTAAAGGTTTCATGACCCAAGTTCAATCCTTAGGACCTATAAGGTGGAAAGACAGACTGATTCTGTAGGTTGTCCTCTGACCTCATATGTGTGGTATGTGCCCAAACACAAACACACCGATAAACATAATGCACTTTTGTAAACCACATTTAAAAAAAAAAAAAGTATTACTTGGGGCTAGAGAAATCATTTAGCAATTAAGAACACTGAGCACTAGCTCTTCCAGAATTCTTGGGTATGATTGCCATGGGACCTCATGGACCATCTGTCATTCCAGTTCCAGGGGATCTGATACTCTTTTCTGGCCTCTCCAGGCACACGTGGGGTGGACACAACACCCATACACATAGAATGAAATTAAAATTTAAAAAATTTGCAGCGCCCTTGATCCCAGCACTAGACCAGCCTTGTCCACATAGTGAGTTCCAGGACAGCCAGAGATGCACAGAGAAACCATGTTTTGAAAAACAAAACCCCTCCCCCATGTTTTAAAAATATATTCTTTTAGCTAGAAGAGCCAGCTGGCTTAGATGTGAACCCAATTTTCTAATTTTTTCACGTGCTTAAGAAAGTCAGACATTTTCTGTTTTGCCTTTTTACCTTCATTTTTCTCTGCTTTCCCACCTGCCTGGATTCGCCACCTTCAGTCACTGACCCTGCCTACTTTCTCCCGGGCTTCTTGAGTTTAGCCAGACATTGTTGAGTTTAATCTTTGTTTGTACATGCTCACCAGGTGCTCCACTACTGAGCCTCCATCCCAGCCTACGTCTGGAGATTAGAGGGGCATTCACCTCAGGGTCTGCTAAATGGCAGGTGTCAGTTTTCCCCAAAAAAACCCAGTTTCTGACTTTGAAATATACTGAGAAATATCTCCTAGGTTTAATTTTTCTCTTCATTATAAGTCTACACATGCCTCCCATTATATTTATTATGGATCATAGTATTTCTTTATGATTATAATTACTGAGACATAATTTACTTGCAACAAAATACAGTTGTGTAAATGCTTAGTTCGTTGAAGGATTTGTTTTTGACAAATCAGAAAGGGTATCATATACTTCAGACTTTTTCATTTAATTTAGATTTTGGAGATAGGGTTTCATGTAGTTGAACTGAACTTGAGCTATTTCTGTCTCCACTTGCTAACTGCTGGAACACCATGTGTTCTAGGGATTGAACCCAACCCAAAGGGTTTTTTGTTGTTTTGGTTTTTCAACACTGGGTTTTTCTTTGTGTAGCTGTGGCTGTCCTGAAACTTGATCTGTAGACCAGGCTGGCCTTCAATTCAGAGAGATCCACTTCTATGTACCATCACTACTTGGCCCCCCAAGATTGTTTTAAAATCTTTATAGGCTGGTAAAATGGTTCAGTGGATAAAGGCACTTGCTGCCAAGACAACCTGAGGTCCATTGCAAGACTCACATGGTGGAACAGAGCACCAACTCCTACAAGACTCCTCTGACTTCCACACACAGAAATAATGTATTAAAGTGTTTACTGGGAGTGGGAGAGAGGGCTTAGTGGTCAAGGGCATTTCTTTCTTTGTTGTTGTTTATTTGAGACAGGGTTTCACTGTGTAGCTGCACTGCATGTCCTGGAACTCACTCTGTAGACCAGGCTGGCAACCTCTGCCTCTTGAGTGCTGGGATTAAAGGCCTGCGCCACCACAGCCAGCTGCAAGTCAAGAAAGAACATTCTTTGCAGAGGATGTGGTTCAATCCCCTGCACTCACATGTGATCACAACTGTTGGTAACTCCAGTTCCAGGGCATCTGATGTCCTCCTTCTGACCTCTTCAAGTATCAGGGACATCCATACATGGTACACAGATATAAACCCTCATACTGGTAAAACAGAAGGAGTAAACCTAAAATAAATAATAATAATAACAAAGTGAATTCTTTTTTTTTTTTTCTCGAATAAAAATATTCTAGGTGGGTGAGACCTGTCTCACTGGCCCTGGCTGGCACCAATCCTCCTGTGTCGTTCCAAAAGCTGAGGTTACAATTGTGAGTCAGCATGTCTTTAAAAAAAAAAAAAAGATTTATTTATTTATTATGTATGCAGAAGAGGGTACCAGATGTCATTACAGATGGTTACGAGCCACCATGGGGTTGCTGGGAATTGAACTCAGGACCTCTGGAAGAGCAGCCAGTGCTCTTAACCTCTGAGCATCTCTTCAGCCTGTCTTCTTTTTTTTTTTCTTCTTCTTCCTAATGTGCTGCTGAGGATCGAGCCCAGGACTTCCTGCATGCTAGGCAAGCACTTTACCACCATAACTACATTTTCAGTGGTGAACCTGTGAGCCTCGTCTCCTGTCTCAGGCGCCTCAGAACACTGGAATCACAGACATGATGCACTATGCTTTGAGTTCGTGTGTCCACTCATGTCCAGCCGTAGCCACTTCCCTCAAACAAGGACTAACACATTGAAACCTGAAGCCTCGTCTGGATGCCCCTCCCCATTTACATTCTATACTCTCTTTTCAGCCTCAAACTTGTAATCCTTCTTCTTCAGGCTCTCACATACAGGGATTATAGTGCCCCCTTCTCCAGTAAAAGTCTCATTACATAGTCTAGGCTGGTCTCAAACAAGGGCCTTCTACATTTGCTTGAGATTACAGGCATGTACCAGCATTCGTGGTTTCTAGGCAACAACTTTCTTCTATCAGCACAAATTAGTTTTCAAGCTGCCTTCCTGGACTGCCAACATCTTTTTTGTTTGTTTGTTTGTTTGTTTGTTTGTTTGTTTCCTATGGCTTCATAGCTGAGGATTAAAGAGAATCCTAGATGTAAACTGAGAAGACCCTACACATGGTTGTCACTGAGAGAAAATTCCTTTCTCCCTCATCAAGTAGCTGGTTCATAACCTTGATAGGCTGTTCCAATCCATTACCCACCCTTTACATTTTTATTTTCCTTTCTTCATAGCTATTTCATCAGAACATCATCTATACATAGTTCTCTTGCTATTTTTGCCTTCCTTTTCATATTAAAGTGGATTCCCCAAAACACTTTCATCCTATTTTATGTAGTCAGATTGGACTTTACCAAGTGTCTGAATGGTTGCATCCATCACATCACATTTTTGTTGCTGCTCATCTCCTAAATGGGTGTCTTAAATGCATGAACACCCCCCACCCCGTGATGCTTTTTTTGAGATGGCTTCTGTGTTTAATAGCCTTAGTTGTCCTAGAACTTTTGCTGTAGACCAAGCTGGCCCCAAACTCACAGAGATCCTCCTGCCTTTGCCTCCCAAGTGCTGGGATTCAAAAGGTGCACCTCCATGCCCAGCATGCACCCTTTCTTTACCTCAAACACTGTGAACATCAGTTCTCATGGGTATTTGTTGGGCCTTGCTGATCTCACTTTCAGAATCTTCTAGTGTCACTCCTGAAGACTGGCTGCCTGTTTAACCTTGAGATAACATTTTATTTGCCAGAAAGCTGATAACATACAGCAGGTTTTTGTTGCCTAGTAGGTGGAACATGTCTCATCCTGACACTTGAAGCAATCTGTGGTTTAGATTTGGCTTCACACTGACTACCAAAGTATCCGACCAGTGCTTGCTCCCACCAGCTCTGTGTCCTCCATGACCCTGCCTTCATTCATCATTTCTTCTGCTTGTGAAGCTTCCAGACTTTCAAACCCTCTGGATTTCATAAGAATTAGCAGAATGTAATTGGCAGGAGTTTTGCAGTTCTCCTCAAGAGGGTTTTTGAACTAAGGAAGAGTGGAAAAGAGCAGATGAATATGTATAACTGGATTCCATGAAGGACACAGATTCAAAATAGTACAGTTCAAGTATAAGCCTCTATGGTGACCTTTATCACACTATGTGATCACTTGCATTTCTAGGTTTTTTTGTTTGTTTTTGTTTTGTTTAAAACAATGCTTTTTCTTGTTTTTATTTTTTTAAAAGATTTATTTATTATGTATACATTATACAGAAGAGGGCACCAGATGTCATCATAGATGGTTGTGAGCCACCATGTGGTTGCTGGGAATTGAACTCAGGACCTCTGGAAGAACAGTCAGTGCTCTGAGCCATCTCTCCAGCCCAGGTTTTTTAAAAAAATATTATTTATTTATTTTTATTTTAGCTGCATTGGTATTTTGCTTGTATGTGTGTCTGTGTGAGGGGGTCTGATCTTGAGAGTTACAGACATTTGTGAGCTGCCATGTGGGTGCTGGGAACTGAACCCAGGTTCTCTGGAAGAGCAGTCAGTGCTCTTAACCAGAGCCAGCTCTCTAGCCCCCCACCCAGGCTTAACTCTTTACAGAGAGGAATATTTATTTCATTTTTATAAACTAACCATGAAACTAGAACATGACATATATTCAGTAAGTGAGCTTCATAATTTTGAGGGGGAAAGCTGGAAATATTAATGAATGCTAATAGTTTATGGTGGAAAGGGAATGTTGAGTTCTAGGTCTGGCTAGCTATAACTGAGTAGTTATCACAAGGCACTTTTAACTATTTCATCTCTTTCATCATTTGTAAAATGGGAATTGTAAGATTTATGGCCATACTGCGTGTGGTGACTGATGTCTATAATCTCAGCACTTGGGAGGTTGAGCAGAAAGATTGCCTTGACTTCTAGGTCAGCCTTGATGACAGCAAATTTTTCTCTGTGGATTGTTGTGAGAGTTTAATTTCCATGAAGTACCTGTCAGAACTGTAGGTAGAAGTTTCCTGTCCTGCAGCCACTCTCACACTGAGGCTTAAATTAATTACAAATGCTTGGCCAGTAGCTCTGGCTTATTACTAACTAGCTCTTACATTTTAAGTTAATCCATTTGCCTTATTTAGGCTCTGCCACTGGGCAGGCAGTACCTTTATTAGCATGGCACATTCATCTCCTGCTCCCTCTGCATCTGGTTGGTGATTCCTGACTCTAGCCTTCTCCTTCCCAACATCCTTTTTTTTTTTTTTTTTTTTTAAAAAAAAAGATTTATTTATTTATTACGTATACAGTTTACAGAAGAGAGTACCAGATGTCATTGTACATGTTGTGAGCCACCATGTAGTTGCTGGGAACTGAACTCAGAACCTCTGGAACAGTCAGTGCTCTTAACCCCGGAGCCATCTCTCCGGCCCTCTAACATTCTTAATTTGTCTTTTCTGCCTAACTTTATCCTGTTCAGCTATTGGCCAATCAACTTCTTTATTAAACTAATTACAGTTATGAATCTTCAAAGTGTACAAAAGGATTATTCCACAGCATAAAAGATATGGATTTGTGTACATGTATACAAGTGTAAATAATAAACATGAGAAGCCAGGCAGTGGTGGCACACACCTTTAATCCTAGCACCATGGAGCCAGAGGCAGGAGGATCTCTGATTTTGAGGCCATTCTGGTCTACAGAGTGAGTTCTAGGACATCGGGGGCCACACAGAGAACCCCCTTATCTTAAAAAACAAAAGGAATCACACACATGCGATGAGAAGGTTTCACAAATGAATGTGCTCATTTGACCAGTACTGTGTGGGACAGAAAATATATACTGTCTGATATAATAAAACATGTTGAGGCAACTTGCCTTGTGGCTAATTTTTGTTCATGACTACTTAAAAGAGAGTATGTTGTCAAATATAGTGGCACACACCTCTAATTCCAGCGTGGGGAGGCTGAGGCAGGAGGATAATGAGTTCAAGGCTAGCCTGGGGTACCTACAGAATTCCTTTTTCAAGTGGGGTGGTAGTGATATTAATCTTGATCATCAACTTGAGTTGACTTAGAATCATATAGGAGACATACCTCGGGGTACATCTGTGAGACTTAATTTAGAGGCTTAATTGAGGACCCTAAATGTGGAGCCATGGGCTGGGGTCCAGGACCAAACAAGGAAAAGGTAAACTGAATATCAGAATTCATCCTTCTCTGCTTACAATCCCACCGCCGCCACAGGGGGCGCTCTTCTCTCCACCTCGCTTTCTCCACCACATAGACTAACTCAAACTGCAAGCCTCAACAAACCCTTCCTTCCTCAAGTAGCTATTGTCTGGTATTTTGTCACAGAAAAAGTAACGTAATACTTAGCACAGTGTAGGTGAATAAACAGACAAGGTCCATACTTCATATAGTACATGATTACATACTTCGATGGATCACAGGTTGAAAATAAGGAAACCGGGGCTGGAGAGATGGCTCAGCGGTTAAGAGCACCGTCTGCTCTTCCAGAGGACCTGGGTTCGATTCCCAGCACCCACATGGCAGCTAACAACTGTCTGTAGTTCCAGTTCCAGGCAAACAGCAAGGCAAATAAATAAATAAATAAATAAAGTTTAAAAAAAAAAAAAAAAAAAAAAAAAAAAAAAAAAGAAAATAAGGAAACCACCAAGAAGTTTATTATCTTAAAGATGTAACAACATCCCTATAACTCTGACTCAACCCTAGAAGACAGAAAAAGTTGATGATGACAGGTGTGGTGGTGTACACCTTTGATCCCAGCACTTAGTAAACAGAGGCAGGGAATGAGCTTGAGGCCAACCTAGTAGTCTATGTAGAGAAATTCACTCAAACACAAAATGCAGTGCAGTGCCCTGGTAGGACAAGCCTTTAAATGGGCACTCAGATGAAGAGGGAAACAGGTCTCTGAGTTCTGAGGCTAGCCGGCTCTACAGAGTGAGTTACAGAACAAACAGGGTGACACACAAAAATACCCCAAAACTACAACAACCAACCAACCTAATACCCCCCAAAACAAAAATCTGATGAAGTAAAATCTAAACAACCAAGTAAAACCTTCTGCACTGGTAAACATGTGCATAGACACACAAATCAGAAGGAAGAGCAAATGGGAAATTTTCAGTTGATAGCATACATAGGAGAGCTAATTCATTTAATATATAAAGAACACTTACAAATGTGTAAGAAAAAGACAATTAATACTTACCTGGCAGGGGAGACACCATGATCACAAAGGTGGTTTTCCCAGGGCGAGGCTTATCCATTGCACTCTGGATGTGCTGACCCCTGTGATTTCCCCAAATGCAGGAAACTTGACTGCATAATTTGTGGTGGGGGGAACTGCAACTGCGATGGCACTCTCCCCTGGTCCCCCCCCAAAAAAGAAAAGAAAAAGACAATTATTCTGCTATAGTTTATATAAGGGTTGGGTGTCCCTAATGAACCATGTGTTAGACTTGGTCACCAGGGTAGGTGATTGAAAGGTTCTAAGGGCCTTTAAGAATTAGGGCAGGGGGGTGGGGGGTAAGCCTTTAATCTTAGTACTTGAGATCCAGAGGCAGGCAAATCTCTTTGATGCCAGACTTCTCTACTGAGTAAGTTCAAGGCCAGCCACGGGTGAAATAGTAAACTTGTCTTTACTGTTTTTTTGAGCCAGGCCTTCTCTATGTAGCTCTGGCTGTCTGGAACTTGCTCTGTAGGCCAGTCTGGCCTGGAACTCAGAGATCTACTTGTCTTTGCTGCTCACACATGAGGATCTGAGTTCAGGTTCCCAGAGAACATGTTTAAAAGCCAGGATTAGTTGTGTGTGCCTGTAAATTCTGTGCTGTGGTGGGTAGAGAGGGAGATCCTAGGGCTGGCTGGCTACTAACCCAGCTATATGTTCAGTAAGACACTCTATTTCAAGAGAAGAGAATGACAGAGCAGACACCTGGCATCCTCCTACCTCTGCATGTTAGCAAGCAGGCGGACCTGCACACATACTAGCATACACATGGGGTGGGGTGGGGAAGAGGCTCACAGGAGATCCTTGGGTTACCGAAAACCTTTAAAGGAGAGTAAGAAATGTTTTGTGTGACTACTTAGTGGTTTTTGTTGGCTGTTATTAGAGGAAGCCTACCTGTACCCAATCTCTGCATCCTAGCTTGAGATGTCACACTTTTGAATGAATTCCTGCTATTGCGAACTGCCACAATTCAAGGTAACTCAGAAAAGACCCTCACAAGTATTGAGCTGATGGGCTAGAGAGATGGTTTAGTGGTCAAGAGGACTGGCTGCCCCTTCTAGAGGTCCTGAGTTCAATTCCCAGCAGCCACATGGTGGCTCACAACCATCTCTAATGAGACTTGATCCTTTTTCTAGCATAAAGGTGTACATGCAGACAGGACACTCATAAATAAATCTTTAAAACATTAAAATAATTGAGCTGATATCTCTGGAGGAACCTCAGAAATTCTAGGTTTAGCATGCCTCCTCTCTGGCCTGTCAAGGATTTTGTGGCAGTGATAAAAGCTGAGTAGGTGTTTTAGTTAGGGTTTCTAATGCTGTAATAACCAAAAGCACCTTAGGAAGGGAGGGTTCATTTTAGCTTACAGTTTATAGCGGAGAAGTCAGGGTGAGAAATGAAGGCAGGAAGCTGGAGGCAGGAGCTGATGTAGAGGCCATGGAGGAGTGCTGGTCACTGATTTGTTCAGTCTGCCTTCTTCTGTCCTTCAGGATCACCAGTCCAGGGGTGGTACCACCTACTGTTGAGCCAGTCTGGTGGGAGCATTTTCTCAGTTGAGATCCTCTCTTCCCAAATGACTCCATTTTGTGTCAAGCTGACATAAAACTAGCCAGCCTATTAATATATATTCCAATCTAAAAAACTGAAGCAAGGTGTGATAGTTTACTTCTTGGATTGGGAGGCTGAAGAATAAGAATTGACAAAAGTTCAAGGCTAGGCTAGACCACATAATGAGAGGCTAGGACAAGCCTGGGCAATACAGTAAATCCCTATATCATTCTGTTCTCAAATAAAATAAAAATAGATAAAAGACTAGGTCTGCCAGGGGTGGTGGCATAGGCCATTAATCCCAGCACTTGACAGGTAGTCAGATCTCTGAGTTCAAGGCCAGCCTGGTTTACAGAGCTGGTTCCAGGACATCCGGGGCTATTACACAAAGAAACCCTGACTCACAAAACCAAAACCAAACCAAACCAAACCAAACCATAAAACAGCCACAAAACACCAATATGGCTAAAAATTCAGTGGGTCCTCTGGAAAAGCAGTATACATTCTTAATCACTAAGCCACCCTTCCAGCTCCTAATATCTTGTTTAGTTATTTGTTTGGTTTCTCTGTGTAGCTCTGGCTGTCCTGGAGCTATCAGTAGACCAGGTCTCCAACACACAGAGATCCACCTTCCTCTGCCTCCCGAGTGCTGGGACCAAAGGTACAAAAACCACTGCCAGGCTTATGTTTAAAAAGAAAAGACTACCAGGGGAAAAGAATAACTAAACATTTTGTGTAATATCAGGGCACAATGGCTGAAAATTTTTTTAAAAATTCACTATTTATTAGGTATCTAGGTATCATTGTTTACACTATAATCTTGGTAGTTAGAGAGACTGAGACATCATGAGTTCAAAGATACTTTGGGCAATATAGTGAGTTTCAGACCAGTCTGGGCTAAAGTGAGACCACCCCAGACAAACCCAGTTTAGGACTTTAAATTTGTTTGAGAGAGAGTAACAAATCTGCACTTGGTATGAACCCAGATAGTTGTTTCAATTTAGTAAAACAAAGTTTTATTCTTGCTTAAATACGGTCCTGTTTATTATGACTTGCCAATCTTGCATCGGAATTGGTATTGTGCTTGTTTGTTTTTGAGCAGAATGGCTGTTTTTATTTAGTTGTACTTCCCTATCTCACCCAGTAGAAGCTCGGTAACAGTTGTTCTTGGCTTTTTGAGACTCTGGTGCCATGAATAAGGTTTGTGCCATGATGCCTGCTGCAGCAGGCACTCTTAACAGCTAGGGCATCTCTTCAGCCTGCCTTTTCATTTTTTAAACGGGATCTCTTTTAGCCCAGGCTATTGTCAGATTTGCTGCCTTGTCAGGAAAGCCTTCAATTCCCTCCCTCTCCTCTCCCTCTGTCTTTTTTTTTTTTTTTTTTTTTTTTTTTTTTTTTTTTTTTTTTTTTTTTTTTTTTTTTTAAATTTTTTTATTTATTTATTTATTTATTATGCATACAGTTTTACAGAAGAGGGCGCCAGACCTCATCATAGATGGTTGTGAGCCACCATGTGGTTTTGCTGGGAATTGAACTCAGGACCTCTGGAAGAACAGTCAGTGCTCTTAACCTCTGAGCCATCTCTCCAGCCCCTCCCTCTGTCTTTAAAGTGCTAGATTACAGGCAGACACAGATGGGTTGGTTTTATTTCCTTCCCTCTGCCTCGTCCTCCCCCTCCTTCTGTTCTTCCTTCTCTTCTAATTTTGTGACAGGGTCTCATGAAGCCCCAGGCTTGCCTAAAACTCAATAAGTACCTAACATTGTCCTTGAACCCCCAATATTTCTGTATCTATTTCTTGGGTGCTGGAATTACAGGCATGTGCTAAGGTATGGATTGGATAGCCTTTTCTACAGAAAGCTCCACAGTTTGAGGCCAGCCTTAGCTACTTACTTAGCCAGCCCTCGTCTAAGAAAACAAAAGCCAACCCAAAGGTAAAGCCCAGCAAAGGAGCTACTGTATAAAGGTCATATCCCCAGTCATCCAGGGAACTGAAGGTCAGCTTTTATAATCTGGATGTTTTCTGTGTCTGTGGCTTCTTTTTGAGAGAATGTAACGGGGAGGACAGAGTAACTCTCCCTACACCTTCCCATATTAATATGCGTTTCTTTTACTTGGCGGGGGGGGCGGGGCGGGGGAGTGGGTTCTGCATCATTAAAGCAATTTAAAAGTAATGGGTAAAAAAAAAAAAAAATCAAACAAGCAGATTCCTGCATCTTAGAGGCTTGTGACATTCCTCACCTCCTCCTTAGAGAACTATCAAGAGTGCGGCCACTTAGAAAAGTCCTAGCTGCGGGGCTGGAGAGATGGCTCAGCGGTTAAGAGCACCGTCTGCTCTTCCAGAGGACCCGGGTTCGATTCCCAGCACCCACATGGCAGCTAACAACTGTCTGTAGTTCCAATTCCAGGCAAATACCAAGGCAAATAAATAAATAAAATAAAGTTAAAAAAAAAAAAAAAAAAAAAAAAAAAAAAAAAAAAAAAAAAAAAAAAAAAAAAAAAAAAAAAAAAAAAAAAAAAAAAAAAAAAAAAAAAAAAAAAAAAAAAAAAAAAAAAAAAAAAAAAAAAAAAAAAAGAAAAGTCCTAGCTGCAAACCTAGCTGCCCAATCGGGATGCCCTTACCTGTCGAGAAGGAGGACACTTTGGCTTCCTTAAGCGACTGTCTCCTGGGCCAACCAGAGGTCACTAGTAAAGTAAGGCACCAATCGGACTCGGGAGGGAGGAAGGTTCGGGGCTGCACCTGCCTACGGTGAGTCACTCCTCAGAGCTCCGGCTCTTTTCACCAATCGGAACTTGGGAGAGCCGGGTGCCGCCCACCGGGCGTGGAGAGAAAGGCGGGCCCGGCTCAACCTGGCGCCTGGCGTTCAGTCCCAGCGCGGAGGATCGCGGAGCTCTTCCCAGCGGATTGGGTCCCAGGCGCGTCGGGATTGTAACTGTAATGGGCGCCGAGGGGAAGGCCGGGAGGAAACTGTTGTTTCTCTTCACGTCTATGATTCTTGGTGAGTTGCCGGAGTTTTGGGAGGAGTAGGTGGGTCCGGCCAGAGGTTGGACGAAGGCGCACCCCCGCGCCCATGGGAAGGGAGGAGTTCAGAAACCAGCCTGCTGGCCGGCCTCGCCCCGGGAGTCCACTTTTCCGCCTCGGTCTTTCCCCTCCCCCACCTGGAGACTGGTCGGCTCCCCTCCCCCAAGACGGTGATCTGTGACCCCACCTTTCTACATCGTGGCCCAGAACATTAAAAAGAACTCGCAGGGTCCACGGTTCTGGGTCTCCACTGCGGCCCGAGGACCCTTCCCACACCAAACTACTAAGCTAACCCATTCCTCTCCATATGCACCTGGGAAGGGCCGCCCTGTCTTCCCGGACGACTCAGAAACCTTGAGCCTCTCACCCGGATTCCCTTGGCTCAAGTGCCCTCGGAGGAAATGTAATGGAGGTGGGGTAGGGAACGTTTCCTTTCCTGGCTTTTGCAGAAGGGGGTCTCGGAGTCAGTCTCTCTCTCTCGCGTTAAATTGTGGACATTTTAAGACTAATGCTGGGGTTCAGCGCCTGAGGAAGAAATGAAATTTCTAAGAATGTTTCAGATCATAGCGTTTGAATTCCTTTCTTGAACAACTAGCGAGGAGTCCTTACTTAAGGTTGTTGACTGAGTGACGATCCCCTGGGGGAGACTAAGTCTTGGTTGGCTGGATCTCCTCGGAGGCAGACCTCTGCCCTCCTCCTCGCCGGGAATGAGTATTTGTTTCTTTGTAGTCTCCCTTTCCCGAGAAACAAACCAGGCTCGCATGCTGGGGCATGACTGTCTCAAGGTGTGTTTGTGTGAGGCTGAGTTGGTTTGTGTCTTGGTCAGTGTTTGTCAGCACCTGTATATTTATCTGTCTGATTTTCCCTGCCACCACCCTTCAGAGCGGAGGACCAACCCCAGGGACTTGGATGTCCATGTCTGATTCTTGAGTGTCTCACACTTCTGTTGGGTAGTTTTGTTGGAATGTGTTCTGCATGAGTCTGTTTCCTTTCAAGGTTCGTGTTTTAGAAAGAGTAAAGGAAAGAGAACATTACAATCAGTATTGATGTCTTCTAAAGGTTTATTTTGATGAATTTTTGGAGAGGCGAAATAGATTCCTTGCCAAGGTGGGTAGATCATGCTTTTATCTGTCTCTAACACAAAACTGTTGGAGTGGAATAGACAAGGTGATCCCACTTCTCTCCATTGTATAGATAAGGAAATGAGTCCTGAAAGAGAAAATGACTTTTCCAGTTTACAAGGATGTAGAAGCTGGAGATGGACCCGAGTCCTCTGTCCCTCATTCCTGGAGATCTAGCAGCATGTCAGGCATGAGGAACAGAAACTGGCCGAGCTAAGTGCCTCAAAATTTGCTGTTTTATTAAGAAAGGTCCTTCCCACTGGCTCTTTCTTTTCACTTCACATTCTCCTCATGCATTTCTGCTTTTCCTCATCTTCCTTCCTTTGCCCAACCATCACTTATTTCATTTTTGCGCTTATCTTAGCTATCTTAGCCACACCCATCTTCCTGTTTTGTGTACTCTTTCTTCTGGGTCACTGAGATTGGAGTTGGTAGGCTCCTAAACTTCCTGGAGCTGCTTCCTTTGGACTGCTTCCCTTCAGCCTTTTCTTGTCCCCTAGCTTCCTATGTTGTTTCTGGCATACTCCCGCTGAAAGGACTGTGACAAAGGCATTTTGAGTCAGCAGCCACTATTCAGAGGAAGGCTGAGGAGCTGTTGCATGTGCTTGGCAGGGCAGTAGATCCTTGGGAATAATGTTGGGGGTGTGGGGGTGGAGGAATGGACCATTTAACTTTTAAATCAAGGTAGGCCTGGGGGAGGGGAGTGATTTGTGTAGTGCAAATGAGGATGGAATGGTAGTCTGGCTGCCTCACCTGGCATTCTGGCTCCCCCCCCCCCCTTGTGAGCTTAAGCTAGTAGCTCAGTCTCTTCAGCTATAAAACAGGAACAATAATTAGTACTGGTCCTGCACTTGCCATGAGGATCAATGGAGATAATAGCTACATCACATACACATGAAAGGATTTACTGCTGCACAGCTATTACCCCTTTGGATTTTGCGAGGGTGCAAGAGGTCCTTACTAGAGTAGGTCAAAGGAAGCAGGGAAATTCCCAATGGTGGGGCTTTATTTTATTATTAATTTTTAAAGCATGGGCTTTTCGGGGAGAAATCTGGTCTGAAGCATAGACAGATTGCCACTGTGTTCTTTTCTTCCTGAGTCACTCTTCATCACGGGCTGGGCTATCAGGGATAGAGAAGAAAGGGCAAGATAGTGAAGTATGCCAGCTGAGTGGAAGACAGCTCCAGCCTGAGGTACTCAGTGGCAGGTATACACAGACATGCTCAGAGAACCGAGCTTGGGGGGTTTGAAATTGGTGACCCAGAATGCGGCATCCCATTGTCTAGAGAACCTGAACTTGGAAAAAGTTCAGTAACAGTAGTGGCCAGTTGATGGGCCAACTTTTATTGTATTCAAAAGGGCGGCAATGGGCCAGGGGTGGAATGCCGACTTTTCTCTGCCTCTCTTACCTGGGCATGGAGTTCCCATCTTCTAAGCGGGCTCGACTGCTGCTGTGGCTTTTGGTCAGAGCCCCCATGTTTCCTGCTGGTGTTTCTGAAGAGGTCCTCTTTGATTATTTCCAGTGTGAGGTTCAGGGGGGCAGACTTTCCTCATAATTGTGGATTGGTGCGTCATGTCTACTGATTCCTCCTGGGGAAATAATTGTTCTCTTGAAGCTAGCCGATAGTGAGTGGCCACAGCTAGGAGGAAATGAGTGGGGGCCAGGCTCCAGCAGGCTGGGCTTGGCTCTGGAATGCTTTCGCCTGTGGTATTGCTCTTCTGCTTCTTTATGACCTGGGGTAGTCCAGGGCCTCCAGCCTGGTTCTACTTTGAGCAGAGATGCTGTGTTTCTAAAAAAGGGTTTTTTCAGAGTGCATTGGTTGACAGGATTGAGATAATATATCACTCCCTGAAACTCTACCTGGCAGTTTCTTATGTATATCTTTCTAGTGTTTTGTTGTGCAGACACGTGTATACAAATATATATTTGTTTTCTCACCTTTTTCTTACACTAAAGAGGCTCGCAGTATGTGTTAGATTACATCTTGTTTATTTTACGTAATATAGCCTGGAGATCTCTCTCTCTCTCTTTCCTCCCTCCATCTTTCTTTCTCTCTTTCTTTCTGTTTTGAGACAGGGTCTCACTGGCTGACCTGAAATTTGCTGTGTAGATCAGGGTAGTCTTGAACTCTAGGAACTCGGACTGTCTTTTTTTTTTTTTCTTCCATGCTGGTATTATAGAGGGTATGGCCCTGGCTGCTTGGATCAGCCCAGCCTCCACACACAAATGGAATTTAAAAGGGGGGCTGACACCCCTCCCAAGATGAATTGAAATGGAACACATTTTTTTTTGTGGTAACTTAGGAAGTAATGAGGCTTGATTTTTACATCTGTTGGCTTTGAGATTAAAAGAAAAATCTCAGAATTCATACCTATTTCCTTTTCACAGGCTCAGTTAGGTGTCCAATACAAATGTTAAGTGAGAAAGAAGTTTCTCTGCATGGAGAGGAGGCCGTGGAAAGCAGTGTGAGCAAATGCATATTGGGGTTTTCCAGGCATTGAAACCCTGGAGTTTGTCCGCCTGGGACTCCCTGATAAGCAGAGTTTCTGTCCAAAGTCCAGCTTGTCATTTGTTTTACAGTGTGGGGGTGGGATGGGAGGAAGCAGCTGGCTGGCAGGAAGTTTGATGCCAGGTCCCAGGAGTGAATTCTGTCCTGGTAGGAGACTTTCCTTTGCAGTGGGGGGTGGGGTGGGGTCACCAAACAGGTAAAACTGGAAAGTCTACAAAAAGAGAGCGGGAGGGAGCCCTGGAGTGAAAGCCCCCCATTCTTCATTGCTGTTATGGATGTCTAGTATGTTTAGAGGTCTGACTCTGATCTATAATAGAACTCACACAGTATTCCTGTTTCCCAGGCATTCTGTATCCAGTCACTTCAGCCTCCCAAAAGCTTCTGTTCTTTATGTCCAGAGCATCTTCTGAAGTTCATATGCCCAGATGTGAAGTACTGTGTTCTTAGGGAAAACCAGAGACTGGTTGTCTGGCTTCCCTCCTTTTTCTTCTTTCCTTCCTTCCTTCCTTCCTTCCTTCCTTCCTTCCTTCCTCTAAAAAAATCAAACTAGTGGCATAAAAGCATCTTGAGGAATATTCTAATAGTTAATAAGGGCTTCCTATTAAAACAGTAGAAGGAAGTAGGTATTTTTGCTATGGGCTGGACCCTCAAGTTCAAAAACATATAGGCTGTTGGGGCTGTTCAGTGACTGGAGTCTTCATTATCTGTCAACTTCTTATCTTCAACAGGGCTTCAGGGAGGTTCAGGGAACATCCATAGGTAAGCATTAGAGCTAACTGGGTTCTTTGTTCCCAAGAGTTACAAGCACAATCCCCAACTAAAGTATGCCAAGGGAGGGCACCAAAGCATAGAATGTTTTGGAAGCAGAAGATGGGCAGTGACTTTTGTGCTGGGTGTGGTGGCATGTATCAGCACACTAGGGCGGAGGCATGACTTCTGAGGCAATTCTTTGACAGTGCCATTGTGTTCATTGCATTCCGATCATAGTCACATATACCTCCTTTATCCTGCTTCCCCTACCAATCTCCTTTTCTCTCAGCAAATTCACTTCCCACTCTCACAGCTTTGCTTTTATTTTTTTTTTAGGACTAAATTTTTTTTTTTTAAACTTTTATTTATTTATTTGCCTTGGTGTTTGCCTGGAACTGGAACTACAGACAGTTGTTAGCTGCCATGTGGGTGCTGGGAATTGAACCCGGGTCCTCTGGAAGAACAGATGGTGCTCTTAACCTCTTAGCCATCTCTCCAGCCCCAAGGACTAAATTTTTTTTTTTTTTTTTAAAGATTTATTTATTTATTATGCATACAGTTTTTACAGAAGAGGGCACCAGACCTCATCATAGATGGTTGTGAGCCACCATGTGGTTTTGCTGGGAATTGAACTCAGGTCCTCTGGAAGAACAGTCAGTGCTCTTAACCTCTGAGCCATCTCTCCAGCCCCCTAAATTTGTTTTAAATTACATTGTTGTGTGCGTGTATATGTAAGGTCAGGGAAGACCTTGTGTGAATTGGCTCTCCTACCACAGGATTGAATGCTGGTGGTCAGGCTTGGTGACAGCCATCTTTGCCTGCTGAACTATCTCATTGGCCCTCTGCTTGGGTTTTGTTTTTATTTTGTGATCCACTGAGTTTAACCAAGGCCTTGGGTGTGGTGCTGACCCTTGAGTAACTCAAATGGGGCTGTACCACTGTAGACAAGGACTCGTTACTCAGGAACTATCAATTGCCAGTAGCTACTGGGTGAGGGGCCCAGAAGCCCCTCTTCCAGCCCTGACTGAATCTCAGTGGATCCAGTCTTGTGTAGACAATCACAGCTGCTCAGGTTATGAGTGAAACAGCTGTGTCATGCCTAGAAGACAGCTGTTCATAACTCTCCTTCACATCCTCCGGCTGTTATAGTCTTTAAAAAACAATTTGTAAAATTACATCTATTTATCGTAGTGTATATGTATGTGTGTGTGTAATGGTTGAGGTCAGAGACCAACTGTTGAGAGTTACTTTTCATGAACTTCTATCATGTGGGATTGGGGATTGGATTCAGGTTGTTGGTTAGGCTCATCGAAAGTGCCTTTTCAGGCTGACCTGTCTCACTGCTCTAACAGCTCTTACATTCTTTCCACTTCCCCTTTTATGATGTTGTGAGAGCCTTGAAGAGGTGATACAGGTGTCCCATTCAGAGATGAACCATTCAATAATCATTTCTTTTCAGCTTACTCGGTTGTAAGTCATTAACTACCATCTGCTGCTGCAAAAAGCTTCTTTGAGTAATGTAAATATTTAGAAGGTGATCGAGTGGCATACCCACTTAACAAAATAAAGCAGCAGGGCTCATGGCCTATGACCTCCCCAACCCATGCTTTTGACCAGGTCCATGGTACTGAATGGGCATGAATTTCTTCCTGTGGATTGGGCCTCTGATCTAGTTAGTATGCAATTGGTTATTCCTGTAACAGTCATGTCACCATTGCACAGTAGAAGGGTTTACTTGGCAGGTTGGTATTATAGCACATAAGATCCACAACCGAGGAACACCACTGATGCTTTTCAGTTGCCTAGATAATGCCTTCCAGCCCTGTGAAAGTCAGCCAGCAGGGGGAGGGGGGGCGAGCTTCTAGCTCAACTCAGAGCTTGATTTCTGTATGTCCTGCAAGGAAAGTATCTTGTAGTGTCTTACCATCTAGTTCTGGGTTTTGTGGAATATTACTTTAATGATGCAAAGGTGTGTACCATTTGTTTCTGTTGCATTTGTTTAATTGTATAAAGATGTGATGCTGATTCATGTTGCCTGCTGCCTAAAGCATCAGAGTGGTGTATTAAATGGTTGAATGGCCAATAGCTAAGCAGTAGAGAGATAGTCAGGGCTAGTGGGCAGAGAGAATAAGTAGGAGGAGAAAACAAGAGAAGAGGAGAGGATGAGGATGAGGGACAGAGAAGGGGGACATTGGGCCAGGCAGTCACCACCAGCCATTCAGACACAGTAAGACATACAGAAAATATAAGAAAGGTAAAAAGCCCTGAGGCAAAACAGAGATGAGGAGGAGAAACAGGCTAAGTTAGAAGAGCTCCGAAGAAAGGAATGAAAGGGAAGGCCGAGCGTTCATAACTAATAAGTCTCCATGTCATGACTTGCGAGTTTGTGGCCCCCCAGAAAGCCTGTTACAGGTAGGCAGCTAAGAGAAATGGGAATACCCTCTCTTTTTTCTGGGGCCTTTGGAGCTGCTTGACCAACAATTCATAAGGAAGTATCCTACCCCTGGCCGAGATTCCTTCCTTCCTTTTTTCCTGGCTATCTGGAACTCAGATTTGTAGATCAGGCTCATCTTGAACTCAAACAGATCCACCTGCCTCTACACCTCCCAAGTGCCGGGATCCAAGGCCTGTGCCACCACTGCCTGGTGAGATTTCTGTTTGCTTCTGGGCTGGGCACTGTCCATCTTTGCAGTGCACGTTTGTTCATTTTTTTTAAAAAACTATTTACTTCATTTATGTATAAACTTATGTGTGTAAGAACATCATGTTTGAGTCCCCGAGGTGGCCAGAAGACAGCATCAGATCCCCTGGAGTTGGAGGTACAGTTGTGATCCACCTGACTGGGTCCTGGGAACTGAACTTGGGCACTCTGCAGGACCAGTAAGTTTTCCTAACAAGCCATTTCTCCAGGGGGTGCGGGGAAGAAAGAAAGGAAGGAAGGAAGGAAGGAAGGAAAGAGAGAGGAAAAAAACCATACTAAAGTGATGGAGGAGGCACGATTGTTTTGGTGGTGTCTGTAGGGAGCCTGAGACAGAAGGATGGTATAGTAGAGTCCTGTCTAGACTACAGAATTACTCCCTTTCAAAACAAAAACAAGAGAGTTGTGGTGATATGTGGTATATTTAATAAAAATAGTCTGGAATATCAGAGGACAGAGCCACCCACAGAATCAAGGCATGAATATCAGGGAGTGGTGATCCACACCTTATCTCTGTGAGTTCAAGGCCCAACAGAGCCAGGTGGTGGTGACATACACCTTTAGCTGAGAAACTTCTGACTACATAGAGTGATATTTATAGTCATAATTTTTGGGGGGCCACCAGCTCACAAATAACAACTTGGAGACTTATTTATTATTCGCTTGTCCCACCAGTTCTTAAAACTTAAATTAGCTCATTTATATTAATATACCTTCTGCCACGTGGCATTACCTCTCTTCCATCTGCGCCCCTTGTCTGGCTGGTGACTCCCCTATCTTCTTCCCAGAGTTCTCTCTGCCCAGAAGTCCCAGCTATATCTCCTGCCTAGCTATTGACCATTCAATTTAAAAAAAAAAAAAAAACTTTAAATATTTATTTATTTATTTGCCTTGGTGTTTGCCTGGAACTGGAACTACAGACAGTTGTTAGCTGCCATGTGGGTGCTGGGAATCGAACCCGGGTCCTCTAGAAGAGCAGATGGTGCTCTTAACCGCCGAGCCATCTCTCCAGCCCCACAGCAATACATTCTCACAGAGTGTACAAATATCCCATATCTTCTCCTTTATGTCTAAATAAAAAAGAAAGGTTTTAACTCTTAACACAGAAAAACTATAAACAATAAGAACAATTATCAGGTAGGAATTACATTCACAATGTGCAGTCCACTTACAGTTGGCGAATTGGGAGAAAGTACTGTATTGTCTGTCCTATCTTCATAAGTTCAAAGTTTTATACCTAAATTACTTCCTATCATAGCTTGTATTACAAACCAGAAAATACCTTTTTAGACCTAAAAACATTTTCTTAGATAAACAGTCTAAGTTTTTATGTCTCTCAACCTTATGCATTTTACATCTCTTTTGTAAGTTTCTTTTTTTAATTTGGTAATAAGAAAAACTGTAATTATATCTAATCCTCAACCCCATCAAAGGATATAATATTACCTGAGTAAGCAGGAAGTGCAGAGCAAACAACTTCCCAAACTATGAAAACAACAGAGACTGCTAGCTGTCTGGATAGTCACCCAAGGTTTTTCTGTAATGTTGGGGCATCCGGCCATCTTCAACCTACAGGCCTAGAATATTTGACAGACTTCTATGAAGCAGGGATTTTGTTTTTGAAGGACTATCTTACCTTGTCTTGGCAAAGTTTGGTAGTAGCCTTCTTTTGTATCTTGCTTGTCCAATTTGTACAGCATTCTGTCACCAGTCAAGGCAAGGACAATTTCTTGCCCAGATGGCTAGCTTTGCCACACTGGAAGCAAACTTCATGTGGAGATTCTTTAATGCCCATCAGACTTTTTTGAAGTTCATTGGTACTATTGGTGCAGGAGCAGACATGTCTCACCGACATGAGAAGTCTTAAGTTATTAAAACATCCTAAATGCCATATTTCCGGGAGTAGAGAGATGGCTCAGAGGTTAAGAGCACTGATTGCTCTTCCGAAGGTCCTGAGTTCAATTCCCAGCAACCACATGGTGGCTCACAACTATCTATGATGACATCTGGTACCCTCTTCCGTACACTGTATAAATAATAAATAAAAAATGTCATATTTCCTAGGTCTCTGAAAGTGTTTGAAGGCTACCTATCCATCTAAAATACATCTCTGATTGACCTTGAATACATACTTAACATCACTACAAGTTTGATAGTTACAGATGACTACCTGCTAACCTGCATTTCTTAATTACCCTAAACAGTTTGTAATAATAGCTTTCAATGACTAGAACTTTACATTACATAAAGTGAGATGCATAGGTACAATACCTTAAACAAGAGTAGAAACATATATACAGTATAACAAAGCCATCTTAATTTGTATTAATATAAAAAAATTCACAGCAGTGTAAAGTGTTTTAGATTTATAGTTGTTTTTTACTTTAAAAGTAGATGATCTACCTTTTTAGCTTATCATTTTTATATTACCCTTTTCTTTTTAGAAAGAGATCTGTGAATTTAACCTTTTTAGTTAGTTTATTTACTTATTTTTTTTTTTTTTAAACTTTATTTATTTATTTATTTGCCTTGGTGTTTGCCTGGAATTGGAACTATAGACAGTTGTTACCTGCCATGTGGGTGCTGGGAATCAAACCCAGGTCCTCTGGAAGAGCAGACGGTGCTCTTAACCACTGAGCCATCTCTCTAGCCCCCCTTAACCTCTGTCTTTAATTACAAGATAAGTTGAAGTCCCAGTTAAATTACAAATTAAGGCCTTGGTGTTTGCCTGGAACTGGAACTATAGACAGTTGTTAGCTGCCATGTGGGTGCTGGGAATCGAACCCGGGTCCTCTGGAAGAGCAGACAGTGCTCTTAACCACTGAGCCATCTCTCCAGCCCCTACTTATTTGTTTTTATTCCCATGACCAGTAAAAACTTGTAACTAATTTTATTTTTAATTATGATAAACATTCATTGATGGAAGAGAAACTACCTGATAGACGAGAAACCACCCACGTCACCTCTTGGGATGTGGACGTTGTGATCTCTACACTGCTTCCTGTTGTCTTGGGGGCAGTGGCATCCATAGGGGACCCTGAGAAAATTGGGGCAATGATCAAGTCCTGGGAGAGCTAGCTGTGATGGGAAAGTACAGGACTTATCTGAAGAACTCTGAGTAGTCTGTGAGGCTGGACCATCTCAGCAGCTTTAAAGTTGTTCTGGATACAGAACTTTGAGGGAACTGCAACAGAGGCATTTTGAGAGGCTGGATTATCTGGGCTACTTGTCTTTATTGGCACCTAGTCCTTTTTTTCTGAAAACACAAACCTTTAAAGGTAACATATATAGTTATATTAATACAAATGTGGAATGTGAGGTGTACACAAGTGTACAAATCAACTAAAGTGTGTGTGTGTGTTATGTTTGAGTAGGTAAAAGGCATCTATTGACTTATAGGTTTTGTCTGCATATACAAACTGTAATATAATAAATCATGAAGACCCTGTAACTAACAAGATTCATCATGTCTCATCTAGTCTCAAAGCTGTCCCATGTTGAAGGATCAACATGTATATTACCTGCCCTGTAGTCTTTTTTGACTTTTCCCTTCAGGTCTGTAGTCTAGATCCTCAGGAGGTCTCTCCTGGTTAAATCTGGTCTTTATTAATTTTGAAAGAATCCATAGTTTTTGTTTACATAGAAAACAAAAATGCAACACATTTTCCAACTTCCATTTTCTTTCTTTCTTTTTTTTTTTAACATTTTTATTTATTTATTTACCTTGGTGTTTGCCTGGAACTGGAACTACAGACAGTTGTTAGCTGCCATGTGGGTGCTGGGAATCGAACCCGGGTCCTCTGGAAGAGCAGACGGTGCTCTTAACCACTGAGCCATCTCTCCAGCCCCCCCAACTTCCATTTTCAAGTCAAGACATCTCTGAAGTATGCAGGCTGGTTTAATCTTTCAGTGCCTTCCACAGTCTATTAGCTGTCAGCTGCTGTCATTCTCTGTTCATTAGTGTGCGAGCAATTCATAATTAACAAAGCACCATATAAGATCCAACTCCCTATTTCTCATTCTTACATGGTTCATTATTTTTATATTCCTTTATTCTCTAAAGACTTTATTGTTTTTTAAACTATATTTTTTTTTATTACTGTACGCCTTTTTCTTTTTTTTTTTAATTTTTTTTTTTTTTGAATGTGTCTGTGTCTGTACCTGGCATTTTGTGCACCTTCATGCTTGCATTCTCTGACTGTGGGAGACAAATCTTAAACTGCTAAGCGTGGCTCTGGTGGCTGGCTCAACCCCTCTCAGTTCCATGAGAGCTTAGCTTCCTGCCATTGAGTATCTCTCTGGCCCTGGAGCCTTATTTACCCCACCCTAGCTCTTGCAGCAGGAGTTTGTACCCAGCTGCACAGTAGGGCCTCTTAAAAGAGCTGACCTTTGTAGGTATGTCAGGCCTACCTGAGAGACTGCTTTTGCAAGCCCTATCTGGCTATTCAAGACTCCACTTTGGTTGCTGTATGTAGTTGGATTTTTCTTGGGGCCACCAGTTTCCAAATAATGACATGGAGACTTAATATGAATTATGAAAGCTCAGCCTTAGCTTAGGCTTGTCCAACTAGCTCTAATAACTTGAATTAGCCTCGTTAATTAACTTGAATTAATCTATGCTTTCCCTCACAGTATTATTCCCCCATCTAGCACCTTCTGTTTTCTCTGTGTTTGGCTGGTGACTCTGCCTTATTTCTTTCCAGAGTTCTCTCTGCCTGGAAGTTCTTTCTTCACTTTCTGCCTAACTGTTGGTCGTTCAGCTTTTTATTATACCAGTCAGCAATATATCTTCACACAGTGGACAAATATTTCACAACAGATACCTGTTCCAGGTTGAAAAATGGGAAAAATTTAGGACCATCGAGAATTATAATCATGTACTTTTATCTATAGCTAAACACTGAATACTGTTTCATTCTAGGCTTCTATGAATTAATGTGATGCATACATATATATTAAAACTTAAAGCCAGGCATGTTAGCACATGCCTTTAATCCCAGCACTTGGGAGGCATAGGCAGGTGGATCAATGTGATTTCCAGGACAGCCAGGGATAACACAAAGAAACCCTGTCCCCCCCCCTTCCCCCAAATGATAAAAGATCTCTTGTTCTGGTTCTATATAACTATGCTAATTTAACCGTTTACTTTCTTGGGGGGGCATTTAAATAATTTTTTTTCTTTCTCATACTTCATAACATTAAGTTTTATATATTAATCTTTAAATTTACCTTTAATTACTGGGGAAAAACAAGGGATCAAGGGACATTTGAACAGGACCTTGAAGAGTAGATGGGTTTTCTTTGCTTGGCCAGTGGACTTGGTATAATAGTTTTGGAGCCTTAGAAATGGACAGACTTGGCAAGAGATGATTCAGTGGTCAAGAATACTGGCTGCAGGGCTAGAGAGATGCTGAGGGGCTAAGAGCACTGGCTGCTCTTCCAGTTCAATTCCCAGCAGCCACATGGTAGCTCACAACCATTTATAATCAGATCCGGTGCCCTCTTCAGACCTCTACAAGCATCAGGTACATATGTGGTACAGATTTATATGCAGCAAAATACCCATATACATAAAACTAAAAATAAATTAATAATGATAATAAGATTTATTACTGTGATGGACAGATTTAAAATTGGTGGTAGCTTCCAGTTTTAAATCTGTCCATCACAGTAATAAATAAAGCCCTTCCCTTACCGAACCAGGCCCTCAGTTCATTCCGCAGTATGGCCTAAATAAACACAACATAAACTAAAAGTCTGAAAAAGAATTGGAGAAGTTTAAGACCCTTTTTATGAGGCAACTGTTCACAGCCTCAGTTTTCTCATTTATAAAATGGGCTGAGGGTCTGGGGAGGTGGCTCAGTTGGTAAAGTACTTGCTGTGCAAACATGAAGACCTGTGTTTGATTCCTAGAACACTTTTTACAAACAAGGTACCACCAGGCCAGGAGGTGGTAGCACACACCTTTAATCCCAGCACTTGGGAGGCAGAAGGAGGTGGATGTCTGTGAGTTTGAGGCCAGCCTGGTCTACAAATTGAGTTCCAGGACAGGTTCCAAAGCTACACAGAGAAACTGTCTCAAAAAACCAAAACAAAGAAAGAAGGAAAGCAGGGCACAGCCGGGCCTGGCAGTGTGCATTGTTAGTACCAGCCTTCAGGAGGCAGAGACAAGGGGGTCCTGGGAGCTTGTTGTCTAGACAGGCTAGTCATCATGGAGCTCCAGGTTCTTGGAGATAACTGTCTGATAAATTAGGGTGGAGGGTGAAAGAGGAAGACAGTTTACACATGTGCGCTCTCTCTCTCTCTCTCTCTCTCTCTCTCTCTCTCTCTCTCTCTCTCTCTCACACACACACACACACACACACACACACACACACACACGACAAAAAAAGGTGAAAACAATAGTACTTGTCTCATGGGGATTTTTTTTTGGTGTGGGGGGGCAGTGAGACATAGTTTCTATGTGTAGCCCTGTTGCTCTGTAGACCAGGCTGGCCTGGAATTCACAGAGATCCGCCTGCCTCTTGTCTCTGTAGTCTGGGATTAAAAGTGTGCCACCATTGTTTTTGTTGTTGTTGTTTTCTTTTTCTTTTTTGCAATTTAATAAGAAATTGGCACCAGCTTTAATGTGAAGACTCTATGTATCACTCTTGGCTGTTATTCCATCTTTCCATATGGAAGGGAACGTAGACTCTACCTTAGTCCTCAAACATGTGTGTGAGAGGGCTAGGGTACTAGGTAAGTGTGACTGCTTTGGAAAAGCCATTTATCACAATTTTATTACTATTACTTAGATACACTGCTTTTTGGTAGTTACACAGTGTTGCAGGTTTATATAGCAGGCCCCTGGTTCTTTCTTGTCTTTACATCTGCATTTTAGGTTACTTATGGTCAATTTGGTTTTGAAAATATTAAAAGAAATTTTGGGTGGATTTTGTTGTGGTTTTTGAAATAGTGTGGTCAGGGTGGCTTTCTACTCACTATGGCTGAGACTTGTCCTGAGGTCTTCCTCCATCCAACTCTCAAGTACTGGGATTACAAGCATGTCCCATGCCTAACTGTTAGTAGTTATAACTTTAATCAGTGTATTGCCATTATCTTATTAAAATTTATTGTTACTAATCTTTTATTGTTTTTAATTTGAATTAAGCTTTATAACACGTAAAAAATATCAAAAGTTTTGGGTTTAGCACTATCTTTGGTTTCATGTGTTGGCAGAACACATTGAAGTGCATCCCTAGAGGATAAGGTGTGGCGGTGGGAAGATGCACTCGCTAGGTACTGTTGGTTTTCTGTGTGTAATTAAAGGATCTCACCACTGGGTACCACACTAGAGTTTAGTAACAGGGAAGCAGGGACTTGGGAGAAATAGAAGAGAAAGACAGTTTTGCTTGAGCACATTTTTAAGAGGGTGGGTGGACCGATGTTTGCATAGCCACACCTAGGAGCATCGCAGCAGCTCTGCTCCATCCCAGGTGAATGCCTGCACAAGTGATGTTGGGCTGCCCTGTGGGAGGTCTGCAAGGCCTGGCTGGGGGTCTGCAAAGACTACTAATTCTTACAGGTACAACCCACCAGCTCTCTTGAAAAAAGCTTTGGGCCCAGCATGGTGGCACAGACCTATAATACCAGTACTCTAGAAACAGAAACAGGATTGCCAAAGTTTGAGACCAGTGTGATACAGCCAAGGGCTATGTACTGAGACCCTGTCTCCAAAAAATCCACTGTGTTGGGAGGTAGAGTAAAAAGAAATCATATCTCTTATAAAAATATGTGGAGGGGGCTGGAGAGATGGCTCAGTGGTTAAGAGGACCTGAGTTCAATTCCTAGCAACCACAAAGTAGCTCACCACTGTCCAGTTGCAGGGGATGCCCTCACACAGACTTACATGTAAGCAAAATACCAATGCACATAAAATGAAAATAAATAATTTTTAATAAAAGAAAATATGTGGAGACTGACTTGGCGGCTAGTATTCTGTGGTCATTTTAACCATTTCCTGTCCCTTTGTTCTCTCTTCCACAACCTCTCATGTGTGTGTGTGTGTGTGTGTGTGTGTGTGTGTGTGCGCACGCTTAAGTATACAGGGCACACTGGAGAGGGTGGGGAGTTTGGAGAGGTGGCGTTCTCCCTCGGGCAGGCTTCTGAGTAGCTCACATTACTTCCTCCCTCATCTGTTACCCCAGTTTACCTTTAATGTGTGTTTGAACATTCTTGCTGATAGAGCTAACCATTGTTAACTGATATCAAATAACCCCTTTCCTTCCTCCATCTCCTTTCTCTTGTTTCTCTCTCCTCTGTTCTTCTTTTCCTGGTGCTAGACGCGGAGCCCAGAACCTGTGTGCTAGGCAAGTGCTTACCCCTGGGCTGTACTCGTAGCCCCTTGCTCGCCCTCTAGGACTCTGGCCATGTGTGTTTGCCTCTCCTGTTTATTTGGCAGTGCTGCTGCTGTGGTTTATCTGACTCCCAACCCTCCTCTCCCTCCTGCCCTGGTGGTTGTTTGAGACAGGGTTTCACCCCGTACGTAGTCCACTTGGCTCACACCTGCACCGGCTTCCCTGACGTTACAGATGTGACCACTCTCCTAGATCCTCTGTCCCTGTGTTATGATATTTCAAATACACTTGTTTATCACAGAGACACAGAGCAAGGGGCGGGAGAAAAAATGGAGATGTCAGTCTTAGAGATTTTCAAATATAGGCTTGAGCTATATTTTTAATATTTATAAAATTTATTTTAAGATTATTTATATAGATTGAAGCATGATTTTAATCATAGCACTTCAAAGCCAGAGGAAGGCTGACCTCTGAATTCAAGGTGAGCATGTTTGCCTGGTCTACATGGCAAATTCAGGTCAGACAAAGCAAAACTCAAAAAAGCGTGTGGGCATCATTTTATATATTAATTTTATATTCTGGAGATTTTTCTGTGTCAGTTTAAATTGACTTAAATTAGCTTTGGGGATGCCACCGTGTTTTTCTTAAGGGTAGAAGCCCAGACTTGCCTGTTTCTATGTGGCTGAAGTGAGTGACCTTGAACTCCTGATCCTCCTACCTCCGCTCGGCTGTGTCATCATGCCTGCCACGTTTGTTTTTTTACATCTGCCACTTTATTGTTTTCATTTTCAGAAGGAGGGGAAGCAAATTTGAAAGGTTAATCTTTCTCTCCAAAACATGAGTCATACAGAATTTCAGGCCAGCTGTAGTTATACGTGAGATTTTTGTCTCAAAAAAGCAAGATGGCTTGCTAGGTAAGATGCTTGCAGCTGTGCCCGTCAATTTAAGTTTGGTTTCTGGGATCACATTGTAGAAGGAGTGAACGGTCCCACAGTTGTTTTCTGAGAATATTGGCATGTACATGTTTGTGCACACACAAGTAAATATATGTGGGGGTGGGATATGGTATTACAGCAGTTGGTTGATTCAGCTTTATGTCCTGGAACTAGATTATGTGAGTTACAATTTTAGCTTTGCCACCCACTAGTTTTGTGACCTTGAACAAATTAATTTCTGTGCTCCACATACTCAATAAAGATGAGAGCTAAAATTGTATCTGTCTCATAGCATTACCTAGGATTAGATGAATTAAATCACTTAAAGGACTTGAAGTATCTGGTACATACTGAATATTCAAAAATGTTAGTAGTCTTCGTTATTTTAGTCAGTGGCTTTCTTGACAATGCTGTTTATAATTCAGATGTGATGAATTCATTGTGTAAGACAAACTGATTGTTTCTTTGTATAGATACATCCCCATACTTGCTTTTATAGACGTGGGTGCACATAGTAACCTGGGGACCATTGTGCTCGTTTGCTGGGACCAGTGCAACAGACACCATAGGTTGGATAGTTTGTCAAAACTTTTCTCACAGTACTGGATGCTGGAAGTTAAGATGGACAGCTGGCTGGATTAGTGTACTGAGAGACCTCTCTCCTTGGCTGGCAGATGGTTCTCTCCCCCTTGCTGTCTGTTTACATGCCACACATTCCAGGTGTGCCTCTTGGTACTCTATTTACAAGGAGACCAACTGGGTTGGAATGAAACATCCAGTAATAACCTTATTTTAACATCTTTGCCTCTTTAATGGCCTTGTCTCCAAAAATACATCTTGAGGTGTTGGGAGTTAGGACCTAAGTATGGGAATTTGGGGCAAACAACACAGTTCATAACAATATAAACTTTTTTTGGAGCTGACCTCAAAACAATGAGCTGGCCAACAGTTTTCTTTTCTGCTGATTTGCATTTGCATAAATTTTTGTTGCTGCTGCTGCTACTCTTGTGGTCATGAAAATAATGAAGGTATTAGGAATGGCTTCACCTCTCTCTCCTATTATTTTCCCCAAACAGAACCCACTTTTTCAATATTGAAGACATGTGCTTTGGGAGTAGGAAAGCAAAGTTCTCATCTGTGGTTAGTTTTGTTATCTTTGAGTCTGGGCCCCATATTTACCAAGTAGCGAAGGCTGGCCTTGAACTCCGTACCCTTTCACCAGTACGTCCCAAGGTCTGAGATTACAGATGCGAGTCACAGTGACCCGTTTCTATTCGGTTTGGAACCACAAACAAATGAGGGTGAACATGGGCTGTACTGTACTGGCTTCACCTGGAAGGCCACATGTCTGACTCTCCGAGTCCTTGGTGAATTCTCCATCCCTCCTAACGCTCACTTTCCCTTTCCTGTGTTCACTGACTTGAGAAAGCTCTCACAAGGCTTTCTCTCACTTCTTGCTATTTTAGTCCTTTCCTTAGAGGTTTTGCTGGCTCTTGTTCTACTCTTGGCTCTGTGATTTCCCTGGAGGTCTGTAGGCATCAGTGCACAGCGCCTAGATAAGAACCAGCCTTTTGCTACTATGTGTATCACTTGCAGCAGATGCACAGTATTCTAGGTGCAAAAAGTCCCATTTACAAAACAGTTATGAGTAAAGAACTTAAACATTGTTTCAAGACAATTAAATTTAAAACCACTCTGTAACCTGGAATGGTAGAGCAAGCATGTAATCTCAGACATTCACTTTTAATTCCTGCACTCACTGAAAGGCAAAGGCAAGAGAGTTCCCGTAAGTTTAAAACCAGCCTGTTCTAGACAGCCAATTCAAGGACAGTCTGGGCCACATAGTGAAATAAAATAAAAATAACCCAAAAACTCTCTTTGTTTTTAAAATACAGAATTTAAGGGGGTTGGAGAGGTGGCCTCGGGAGGACTGGGCTTCAGGTCCCAGTACCCTCATGATAGTTCATTATTACTCATAACACCAGTTGCAGGGAACCTGTTACCTTCTTCTGACCTCTAAGTTTTAGGACTTGAGAGAGTTTGGCTTCTAAGAACTGAATTTGGTTTCAGCACTTGGGGAGGTTCACAACCATCTGTAACTCCAGCGAGACACACACATACACACACACACACACACACACCCCACACAACACACACACAGAATTACAAATTAAAAATTACAAAAGGCAAACTAGGTTCTAGGAGCTGGGAGTGCAGTGCAGTTGGTAGAATGCGTGCCTAACATGCATGAAGTCTTGGATTCAATCTCTAGTGATGTAACAAGCCATGCGTGTTGGTGGAGGCAAAGGCAGAAGGAACAGAAATTGGCTAGTCTGGCTACCATGAGACCCTGTCCCAAACAAAACAAAAATAATAAATAATTTTTGTACCCTCCCCCAAAACTAGAATTTTAAAAAATTGTTTTAGTATTAAAATAGTACAGAGATTGGATTTTGAACAAGCTTGTGTTTTCGTTTGGCCATACTGCCATCTCCCGCCCATTTGAAAACTGGACTTTGATGATCAACCTCAACAAGTAGCTATTAAAGTGAATGGTCTGCTATGACCTAATGTGTTTGTGTTCCCTGCCACTCAGCAAATACCCGATACATAGTATCACTGCTGTGCTAAGAGGTGAGTGGTAATTAAAATGACAAATGAGATATGGTTTCCCCTGTCTGGGCTTTCACTGGAGAGATATGGGAGTGTTATAATAGCACATAATTTGGGAACCATTTTACGGTGTTTTTGCTGGGCCTAATGGAAGCCTAGGAAAGAGGCTCTAAAAGAACTTGAGTGCTTATTTCCCCGAGTGGGGGAGAGGTCGTGAAGGGATAGGTGCCAACCAGACCAAGAGGGGGAGGGGTGTTTCATATAGCAGAAGTGGTTTGAGCAAAGACAAGATTGGGAAACAGCTGGGAAGTGGTTTTGCATTGCCAGATGGACAGTTGCAACAGAAGAGCGTGTGAAAATAGGAAGCTCAGATAGCACTGGAATTTTCTTAGCTTGCTGCAAGTTTGCATAATGCCACCTAGGCAGCAGGGAATCATCAAAAGCAGGTTTCGGGATTGGATCTGCCTTTGGGCTAGTGGCTGGAAAGGGTGGAGAGGGAGTAAATAGCACTGCCTTGCAATTGGGCTGCCTTGGTTTGAAGCTCTGTTACCACTCACTACGATTTGGTCTGGGAAGCTTGCTTTCTTCCCCAGATTCTTGTTTGTTTAGTTATTTTTTTCTTCTCCCCCCCCCCCATCATGGCACATGTGTGGAGGGAGGTAAGAGGGATTGCTCTCTGCTTTTATCATGTGGACCCGGGAATTGAACTCAAGTTATCAGGCTTGGCAACAAGTGACTTCACCCACTAAGCCATCTCACCGACCCACAATCGACTTTTGAGTATTGATTGGTGCAGGTGGGTCATAGTCAATAGGCATTTGCAATGGAGGGAGTTGGACAGACACTGAGATGCAGGTTCCTGTATTTTTACAGATGAGAACATAAAGTAGGTAGTGTCCAGCATGATAATCAAGAGGGGAATGTGCCTGTAGCCCAGGGGTTTTATGTATATATGTATGTATGTATGTGATATAATCCCTGGATGTCTTTTATGATCTCATAATTTCAAAGGACTCAAAAAAACCGTTAGGGGCTGGGGAGAAGGCCTAGCAAGTAAGCTTGACCTGAGTTCAGTGGCCAGTACCCATGCAAAAAGCCAGTTTGGGGGCAGCCAGCCTGGAAAATCAAATAGCACAGGGGCAGAGACATTAAAAGGTGGAAGAAGGGAAATGGTTTCCAAAAAGTTGTTATTGACCTCTGAATTCTTGCCATGACGTGCACACACACTCCTAATAATTAGTTGATTAATTAAAAACTTTATTTACCATTGAAAGTGGAGAATAATTAGCATTCATAAATTGTGGTATATGCGAGCGCACGTGAATTTCAGAGACTGCTTTTCAGCTTAAATTAATGTTCATAATTTGGGCGGTGTCATAGATTGGATTCTTGGGAAGCTTACTCTGAGATATCAATTATCATACAAGATACTTTATTAGGGAGTATTCTTGGGATTCACACTTGCTGGAAGGAGGGGAAAGAAACAAGACTGCTCAGATGAGGGACTGGCATCTCCTCCTACTAAGAGTTGGGAAGTGGGAGGGCTTACATCACTCCCTTCCTGCCATTGTTAAATAATGGATTCTGGCTGTCCCTACCCCTGGTGGAAAGCAGGGCGGTGCTCTGTGACTGTGAGCCTGTGTTCTTTGGCAGTACTGCCAGCCGCTTATAGTAAGTTCTTCATTCCTAAAGAGATACTGGTTTAAGCATCACAGAAGGCAAATTGCAACAGTTCAGAGCCTTTGTAGAACAATGTTCCCAGCTTTCAGGTAAGGACGATTTGTGAGCCATTAGACCATGGCCTGGAATTCATGTTGTAGAAGGCTGGCTTGGAACTTGCATTAATTTTCTTGTCTTTGCCTCCCAAATGATGAGATTACAAATACATTAAAAATTTTAAATTTTTTTTTGCTTTTTATTATTGTTAAAAATTTTTAAATGGGGGCTGGAGAGATGGCTCAGCGGTTAAGAGCACCGTCTGCTCTTCCAGAGGACCTGGGTTCGATTCCCAGCACCCACATGGCAGCTAACAACTGTCTGTAGTTCCAGTTCCAGGCAAACACCAAGGCAAATAAATAAATAAAGTTTTAAAAAAAAAAAAATTTTTTTAAATGTATGTGCACACGGGTGTGGATGTCAAAGGGCAACTTTGTGGAGCTGGTTCTCTTTCCACCTTGGTGTAGGTTCTGCGTACCAAACTCTGGTGGTTATGCTTGCATCATCAAGTGGGAAGAGCCTTTAACCACTGAGCAGCTAATCATGTCCCCAGGAAGATTTTACAGTTTAATGAGGGCTATTTGATTTAATTTTCAGATCTCCTATTACACTTGAGTAAGAATTCAACATTAAAACTATAGAGTGGTGGTGGCTCATGCCTTTAATCCCTGCAGTAGGGAGATAGAGGCAGGCAGATCCCTGTGAGTTCTTAGTGAATTGTTTACATAGTGAATTCCAGTACAGCCAGAGCTGTTACACAGAGAAACTCAGTCTCAAAAACAAAACAAAAAACCCAAATCAAAATCAATCAACAGAACAAAGTCTATAATGAAAAATATGCAAAGTGATAGTACTAGAAATAACTTATAGATCAATGAGTCTTGACTTTAAGAGAAGCATCTCGGGCTGGAGAGATGGCTTGGAGGCTAAGAACACTTGCTGCTGTTGGAGACAACCCAGGCTCAATATCCAGCACCTACTTGGCAGCTCACAACTGTCTATAACTCTAGTTCCAGGAGATCTGATACCTTCTTCTGATCTCCTAGCACAGTGTATATGCATGACAAAGCACTCTTATATCTGAGATGTCATTTGTTAGGGAGTGCTCTTGGAACCCACACCTGTGGAAAGGAGAAGGATACAAGATCTGCCAGAGGGAGAATTGCCTACTGTACAGGGAAATTTGAAATAGGAATGATCCTTCAAAGATTCCCCAGAGTTGGAGTTGGGAAGGTGGATTACACACTTTATAAACCCAGGGCTAGGGAAGGAAGGACAGAATGATCAAGAAGTTCAAGGCTGATCTGGTTTACAGTAGAATCCTTTGCAGATACAGTAGTGTCTGGACTAATTGTGCCTGATTGAAATCAGTGCATATAAAGATAACTCTGTAGGCCTGGCTGGGAGTGTGGCTTGGTAGTAAATCTCATGCCTGTGATGCACAAGGCCCTGTCTTTGATTCCCCAGCACTGGGGAAACAAAGAAAGTACTCTTTAAACAATGATGTCTGAGAGCATGGAGAAAAACAGGACTTTTGTGGAGAACATCTAGTTCAAACATTTACATTTCAGATAAGGAATGAGACCTCAGAGGCCAAGAGACTAAATAAAAAAGAGTATCCTTGAATGCAGCAGACATGCTTGCACTGTACATGTCTTTCTGTATTTATGTAAGGACTCTGACTTACAGCTATAAACAAACACATTCTTTGTAAATTTGAACTTTTAAAAGTACAAAGGAGGGTGTGTTGTGTGCATCTATGTCCACAGAGTTCTCTGATAATTTGCCTACTCCCATGTTACTGAATTCACTAGCCTCCTGGCTCCTCATGTCTCTATCCCAACCCACCCTACCCCTTCTTCTCTCTCTCCATTTGGCAAGTATTTGGTTCTAGTGAGGTGATGCGAGATCAAGTCTCATCCTTGCTGCGTCTCACAGCCCAGCTGTGATTTTATGTACCATCTTTACTTGAAGTTTGAGTTTCTCTTGAAAAAGTCCAGTAATGACGCTTGTCCTGCGGAGAGGTCACGCTTGTTCCCAGGATCAAACAGTGTAACATCCCCGAGAAAACTTCTTAAGAACAGCTAATGTTCTACAAACGTCAAGTAGTGGTTTTACCCTCATTGCTCATCCTTACTTCCTCCCCTGAATTGCCTCCAGCTTGCTGACTCCCTTCCAGGATTGCTTTGACAAGTGACTGCAGTGTTTTGTGGAGTTTTCTCTGAACCATGAAATGTCATTCTGCAAGCTCCCTTTGGATCAGTAGGAATGTAATTAGAGTATTGGGAGCCATAGAGGAAGCCACTAAAAATAAAAGAAGTTGCATTTGAAAGAAGTGTTTTATTTCCATTGATAGAAGTAGTACTGGCCTGCCTGGTGTTGTAATAGAATACACTAGATGTGTTTAGGATACCGGCCAGCTTGATTCTCAGCCGCATCTCCTACTCTTTGGCAGTTCTTGTCTCCTCATAGGGTCTTTCTCTTTTCTTCTCAGGCTCTTTGGTACAAGGCAAGGGATCAGTGTACACTTCCCAACCGGATGTCCAAGTTGCTGAGAACAACTGTGAGTGGGGCACGTAGCTTGTGGGAGGACGTAGCTTGTGGTTTGGGGCTCTTTCCTCCTGTCTCATTATAATCCGTCTGCAGCCGTCAAGTTGTCCTGCACATACTCCGGCTTCTCTTCTCCCCGAGTGGAATGGAAGTTTGTCCAAGGTGGTACCACCACATTTGTTTGCTATAACAGCCAGGTCACAGGTAAGTTGTCCTACTTGCTAAGATGGCAGTCATTGGCATTGCCCAACCTGGATTCCAGAGGTGGGGGTGACCCTGGAGCACAAAGCTCTGGGTAAGAGTGGAGGATGAGGGATGTACCATGGGTACCTCTGTCATCTTCTCTCCGCTGTCCGGCTTACTCTGTCTTTTCTACTTCTTCCAGCTTCCTATGCAGGGCGTGTCACCTTCTCATCCAGTGGCATCACATTCAATTCTGTGACCCGGAAAGACACTGGAGAATATACTTGTATGGTCTCTGAGGAAGGCGGCCAGAACTATGGGGAGGTCAACATCCACCTTACTGTGCTTGGTATGTGCTATGTAACCTCATGTGGGCTTAAAAAACAGTTGCTTCCCTAAACCTGATAGTGGACTGCTAAACTTTAGGCCTTGTGGATAGTGAGACTATAGAGGGGTGAGTGCGCTCTCCCCCTCCACCCTTCTGTGATGGGGACTAAGGGCATCCACGTGGTACCTCTAGCTCATTGATGAGAGTGTCATCCTTTGCCCTTGTACTCAGCACCTTTTTCTTTCTTTCCTCCCTAGTGCCTCCCTCTAAGCCGACGGTCAATATCCCGTCCTCTCTCACCATTGGGAACAGGGCAGTGCTTACCTGCTCAGAACAAGATGGTTCCCCGCCTTCTGAGTATTCCTGGTTCAAGGATGGGATAGACATGCTTACAGATGCCAAGAAAACCCGTGCCTTCATCAATTCTTCATATACTGTTGATCCAAAGTCAGGGGACCTGGTATGAAAGGGAGTAGGTGAAAGGTGGGGGGACAGCCATAGAACCCGAGAGTGGGAATAAGGAAACACCAGGGCTCAGAGCACCCTAGAACTAACAGTGAGGTGCTTGACTTTGAGAAAGAAGCCAGTTTATTCTCTTCCCTCTAGATCTTTGACCCCGTGACAGCCTTTGACAGTGGCGAATACCACTGTCAAGCCCAGAATGGGTTTGGGACAGCCATGAGGTCAGAGGCTGTACGTGTGGATGCTGGTGAGTAAGAATGTGGCTGCAGCCTGAGATTTGAGGAGGGATGGGGTCAGAGGCTGATTTTTCTGTGTTTATTAACAGCGCCACAGCTGCATGTCAAAGCACCTGACCTCTCCTTTGTGTCTCACAGTGGAGCTGAATGTGGGGGGCATCGTGGCAGCTGTCCTGGTAACGCTGATTCTCCTTGGATTCTTGATTTTTGGCATCTGGTTTGCCTATAGCCGAGGATACTTTGAAAGTAAGTATTTTCCCCTTAGAAGCTTGTTTTGTTTGCGATAGCCCAGGCTGGTCTGAAACTTTGGCCTCTAACTCACAGAGAGACCCCTGCCTTAGCCCTCTTAGTGCTGAGCAGTTACTGCTGTGCCCAGTGAGACGTTCTTTGTCCTTGCATAGTTGGTGGGTACCATCTGAGTATGGACTCTGATACCATGCTCCATGTACTGGTACCATCCTGTCAGGGAGCATGGATAATTTGATCTAGCTCATATGAAGAACCACATACTACTACTTCCTCCTAATTCCCATGTCATGTAGCAATCTATTCTGATAGTAATCGTGGTCTCTCTCTTCTTTTTCAGGAACAAAGAAAGGGTGAGTGCAGTGCTGTCCCGGGGTTCTCTCATAAAAGCGTGGATGTATGTGGTTTGGATCTGAGCTGAGTCCCAAGGGTAGAAGTGGGATCCCAGGGAGAGTGATTGACGTGGAGGCAGTGCTTTTGGAGGGAATGACAATTAGGACTTCTCTTCCTGTCTGCTGCTAACACTTTGCACTCAGTTTTTCTGCAAAGTTTTACACTCTGGACTGTAGGCAGAAGTTTCTGGCTCAGCCTAGCCCTGAGATCCTGACCTGTATCGTGCAGCTGCTTAGCTCCAAATAATCACACAGAAGCTTATAAAACTGTTTGACCTATGGCTCAGGCTCATTACCAAGTAGCTCTTATAACTTAACTCAACCCATTTCTATTAATATATGTCTTGCACTTGGCTAGTGGTTTACCAGTACTTTCATATCTCGTTTCTTGGTCAGCTGAATCACATCTCCCTGACTCTGCCCTCCTCCTTCCTTATCTCTGCTTGGATTGATTGCTCACCTTCCACTAAGCTGCCTTGCCATAGGCCCAAAACAGCTTCTTTATTAACAAATGGTAACAGTATACTCACAGTGTCCATCCCACATCACTGGCCCCTGAGACTGGCAAAGATACATTAATTGCTAGGGTCTGAGTGTCTTCCATTTCTTGTTTTCCCTCAGGTCTGCACCTGGTAAAAAGGTGATTTACAGCCAGCCGAGTGCTCGAAGTGAGGTGAGTGTGCTTGCCCTGAGGAGGGGAGGCCTTCCCCTTCAAGTAGAAGCTTCTACCTTGCTTATGTGTTGATAAGCAATATGAGACTCAGGTTGACGGCATGTTTTATTTCCCTAGGGGGAATTCAAACAGACCTCATCATTCCTGGTGTGACCTGCTGCAGCTCATCTGTTCTCCACTTGCCTTACTCAGGTGCTACAGGTTCCAGCCCCTGCTGGCTGTAGCTGTACAGGATGCCTTCAGTGTCTTCTAGGTCCCATAGGATCCCTTGCTTTTTTTTTTTAGCTAGGATATGATTTTGATAACATCAGCTATTTCTTCCTCCTCTTCCTGCCCAGCACCACTGGAGTTTCATTCCCCATTCTTACGTGGGACCAGACAAGAGTCCTAGACTAGATAGCAAAAGAGACTAGACTGACAGGAACCTAGAACCAGTACCTGGCTGTAATGGCCTTTGAATAAGGACTTGAAGCCCCAGGTGTCTCCTTCCCTGACGAGGACCGATGCTCTAGAATGGGGACTGGGGAAGGGAAGGGCTGAAGTGTTTGGTGGTGACCTCAGCTCTTTGCTTCCTGGAGCCTTCTATCTCCACAAACAGTGCCACTGGGATTCTCCTGGATACACACAAACTGACATCACTTCTGTGCATGTGGGAGAGCTTAGTGACCTCCCCAAGAGACTCGGAGTCAGAAAGATTTAGACTACTGATTTAGAGAAAAGGCTGGGACTAGTAGCTGTCAGTCACTCCTCCCTTGGCTGAAGCAACTGTGCAGACCTTGACCCTTGTAAGATGTATATGAGCTGTGGAGATGTGTGTATTATAGTCGTGGTTCTTTGGTGGGCTGGGTTGTGTGTGCGTGCGTGCGTGTGTGCGTGTGTGTGAGTGAGAGAGAGGGGAGGGAGAGATGTATACTAAAATTGGTTGTTATATGGAAGGGCCTCCTAGCTCTTTGGCAAGGTTGTTTTTCTGTGTGTTTATGTTACACAGATGTTGCTGGAAATAAAAATTTTGTTTGTCAAACTTCTTTTTGTTGGAAGTGGAGGAATGATATCTTTAGGGGCCTCGAGGCTCTTTTGTATAAACAGGAAAATACCTGAAAGTTCTGCTTCCCAGCAACCCGTAACTGGCTTCAGGACTGTTTTCTTAGCTAAGGCAAGCTGGACATCAGCACTGAGCCCCAGTCTTCCGCTGCCCGCTGAGCGAAGCTGGTGCTGCCCTGGAAGGGCGCGATGGGTTCTTCTTGGCTATTTAGTCAAGTGAGGGAAGGAAGTGCCTGTCCACTGTCCTGTCTGGTGTGCATACTAGACACCCAAAGGCTCCTAAGGGCGAATTCTATCATTGGAAGAACTATTTTAATGTTTGAGACAGCAGGACTTAGCAAGATAGGTCTGTGGTCATTGCTTTCTTCATTTGGGCCCCTTTCAGCCTATTTTTCCACCAATAAAGAGTTTTCCAGAGGAAATACAATCCAGTTGAATAATAATAATAAAAAAATTGAAACAGTTCAGTAAAATAAAATAAGGCCTTTTCAAGTATGTTTGACTTTGGTGTCATAGTTGGGGATGGTTTGCAGGGAGGGTAAGGCTAGATTAAAGGATAAATAATTTCCTCAGAGGCTTTTAATGAATATGAATCAGTTAACAATTTTTTGGAGTTCACCTTTCTGGGTTACAAAATTCCGTGGTAATGCCATGTCTACTTTACTTTTATAATGTCAAAACTAATTTTTGTAATAAATGCTTATTTTTCACATTGATTTTGTTTAAATCCCAAAGTTCTGCAGTAAGAGCATTGGGACTTCTGGACTGGAGGTAAAGTTGAGTTAGTAAAGTGATTGCCCAGCATGCCTGAAGCCCTGGGTTGGATTCCCAACACTTCATAAAGCCAGGTGTGGATGTCCACACTTGTGATTCTAGCCTTTAGGAGTTAGAGGCAAGAAGATTAGAAATTCAAGGTCATCCTTAACTAAACAGCAAATTTGAGGCCAACCTGGGCTACTTGAGACTTTTTCTCAAAACAACCTAAAAATGGAAGACAGATGAAATTAGGAAAAAATTAATAATTGGAACTCTAAATGTGACTTGGAAATCTATAATTTTTCAGGTAGTCTTGTTATTTGAAATTAGGGCTATTTACATATCTATTTGAAACATTAGTTTTTAATTTTAAATTATGTATATGTATGTTGGTATATGCAGATGCCAAGGGTACCAGATGAAACCATTGGATTCCCTTTGACTTTGAGTTAGAGGCAGGATGGATGCTGGGAACTAGACTGAGGTCCTGTGAAAGGAGAAGCAAGTGCTCTCAGCTACCGAGCCATCTCTCTAATAGCTACATTTTTAAAATAGATACATTCGGGGCTGGAGAGATGGCTCAGAGGTTAAGCACACTGACTGCTCTTCCAGAGGTCCTGAGTTCAATTCCCAGCAACCACATGGTGGCTCACAACCATCTGTAGTGGGATCAGATTCTTCCTTCTGATGTATATATAAAATACATGAAAAAATAAGTCTTTAAAATACATTTTAATTTAGCTTCTTTTTATAGGCTCATGCTTGATTGAGAATGACCTAGAAGTTGCTACTATATTAAAGATTTGGGAATGGGAGATGGGCCATAGGTAGGTATTTACTCTGATCTGGTATAAAACAGTAGAATGTTAAGGATGCTTATAGTGGGGGAACAAGCATCCTCCCACCTGACCTTGGAGTACAGCCCTTAGGGCATGGCCGTTGGCTAGTGTAAGATCTGGTGAACACGTTCTTTCACCTTGGCGTTGGGATGAAGCTTCTAGGCCGAGGCTTGGAGCCAGCTTAAGATCTGAGACATGTACACATCTCTCTCATTCTCTTGGATGGGAAGACCTGACCTGAAGAGTGAAGCCTCTCAGGATTCGTCCAGCCTTCCAGGAACATTACGACTGTATCTGCCCTTGTGTGTCAGTGAGTGCTTTCCTTTGAACCTTTAATAAATAATCTTCCTCAGTCACCTACGATTTTTTTGCTGTTTCCTTTTTTTTTGTGTCAAGGCATGATTTGACATGCACAATATTGTGTTGTGGTTGTTGTTACAGTCACATAAACACCTCATCTAAGGGATCAGACATTACCTAAGGGTGGCTCAGAAGTAGTCCTTGTGTAGCAAGGGTGAGCCTGGGTTTCAGTTTCTACAGAAAGAAGAACAAACATCTTCTAACCATGCTCCACTTTAGACACCTCAGACTTTGACCAATGTGGCTGTTTCTGTTTTTGAATTTTTAGAAGTGCTCTTGAGAGGCTGGAGAGGTAGAAGCTCCTGCCCAAGTGTGTTTAATGCTCTAGACCCACATGGTAGACAGGGAGAGGGAATTCTTGCATACTGTTCTCTGACTTGCACATGTATACTTGTGTGCACACAGGTATACAGGGAAAAAAGAAATGCAACCAAGGTAGGGTTTATACTGCTGTGATGAAACACCATGACCCAAGCAAGTTGGGGAGCAAAGAGTTGATTTGACTTAGACTTCCACATCACTGTTCATCACTGAAGAAATCAGGGTGGGCTGCCGCATCCACACCTCCACCAACAGGGTGGCCCTAGTAAAGGCGTCAGTTCCTGTGCTGGGAAGTTGTATATTTAATAAAATTAGTCTGGAATATCAGGACAGTCACCTACAGAGGCAAGCCTTTAATTCCTTTATTATATCTTAATTCACTTTAGAGGCAGAGATCCTCTGGATCTCTTGAGTTCAAGGCCAAATAGAGCTAGACAGTGGTGGCACACACCTTTAATCTAGCATTAGGAAAGTTGATCCAGGAATTGAAATTGCTGGTGGAGAAAGAAAGAAAGATTAAGAGGAAAAATCAGAAATTCTTCCCTTTGCCCTGTCAGTCTGAGGACTTGTGGACCTAAGCTGGGTTGGCCTGAGGAGTTGGCTGGGTGAGACTTGGCTGTGGTTTGTTCCCTGTCTCTCTGATATTCCAGACTCTTTCTTATTAAATATACAATATATCACCTTAAGTTCTTTTGCCTGCTAAAGGTAGTTAGTATAGGGCTAGGGGCCAGGGCATTCTTCTCTGTCTCCACCACCACACAGCAGATGAGGTTGGTGGTATCTGCTGTGCTCTTCTCCAGCTCTGGGCTGGCTCACCAGTGCTCCTATCTACAGGACCAACTCTACTGTGCTGCCCAGGCAGGGCTGAGGGCTTCGTTTTTCCGAGTGCTTCAGCTGGTGAGGGGTTGAGCTAGGTTCTCCACCTGTTGCAGCTGGTGAGGGTTGAGGGAAGAGGGCATCTTTGCCTCACCCACATCACCACATGGCCCATGAGAGGGGCACAACCTGCTCTTCTGTTCTTGTGCTACCCAGGTGAGGTGTAGGGCTCTCTCCTTAGTGCTTCAGCCAATGAGATGTTGGGCCAGCTCTGTACAGCCCCATCTTCTCTGCCTTCATCAGGTCACGGACCAAGTTATGGCTCTTGGTAGGAGCCCACACGCAGACATTTGTCACTGCATGGTAGTAGGGCATCTGTTCCTCACCCCCCCTCACCTCTTCAAACCTGTTTTCCATGCACACAGCTCATTCTGCCTCATATCTTCATCCTGTACTCACTCCTAGTTGAATCCTGCCCCTCACCAGCCACATGGAATGGTGACAAACTCTTGCTACTGTTATTGTATTCCTGTTTTCTTGGAGAATGCAGAGTCACTAGCCCAGGGTGGCATCACCCACAGTAGGCCTAACACTTGGCCAGGCCCTCCTCAATCAATCGGTCAATCACTAAGAAAATGCTCTACAGGTTGGTCCACCTGTAGATCTGATCTCATAGAGACATTTTCTCAGTTGGAGTTTGCTTCTCCCAGTTTGTGTCAAATTGACATAAATGCAGTCAGTACAGTAATTTATGCAAAGTTCTTTAGATTCTTAAGCCTCTCCAATATATTTACCACTCCTCTGGCTGTGGCCATGAAAATCCAGTATGAACTGATGTTCTTAACTTATGTTTATTTTATATGGAAAAGAGCTTTGCATATGTCTATATGTGTGTGTACAGTGAATGTGTGCCTGGTGCCCTTGAAAGCCAGAACAGCCAGTCAGATCCTCTGGAATGGAAGTTACAGATGATTGTGAATTGCATTATGGGAATTAAACCCTGGCCTCTGCAAGATCAGTGAGCGCTCTTCTGAGCCACCTCTCCAAACTCCCCACCCTCTCCAGTGTGCCCTGTATACTTAAGCACACACACACAGAGTCTCCTTGTAACTTCCCAAATTTATAAGCCAGTAACTTGCAGCGCTGCCTGGCCTTTTAACTCCTGAGTGCTGGGACTACAGGCATCCACCACCATGCCTAGAAGAACCCTTTCTCCAACATGAATTCCTATGTTTTGATATTACTAACCCCATCTCACGGGCACAGGAAAGTCAAGGAACGTGCCCAAGTTCACACTCCTCTATCAACAGCCCTGGGTGAAGATGTGAACAGCTACAAGGAGGCGTCTCGGTAAGAAGTAAAGTTCAAAAATATACCCATTGTCCCTTCCCCTTTCCCCTAATAGAAATTAGGAAGGACTTAAAAGGGCTGAGGATACAGCCCAGCTGGAAGAGCGTGTGTCTGACAGGATCAAGGTTCAATCCCTAGGACCTTAAGAACAGAAGAGCAGCCAGTTGTGGCCCATCCCTGTACAGAGGCAGGAGTGTAGCATGAATTCTGGTTCTATTAAATGAAACTCAGAGCCAGATATTGGGAAAAAAACTGGAATATCAGAGAGAAGAAACAGACCACAGTCAAATCTCACCCAGCTGTCTTCTAGCTTCCTCAGCCTTGCTGCTCATCACTTCTATAGAATGGATCTGTCTTCCTAGGCCTGCCTTAGATACCTTCTTCACCCAGTTGTTTCACATCCAGGTTAAGATTAAAGGTGTGAGCTACTACTATTTGGTAGTTAGCCCTTGAACTCACAGAAACACAGAAAGATCTGTCTCTGGAGTTACAGGATTAAAGGTCACCACTCCAATGCTGGGATTAAAGGTGTGAGTTACCACTCTCTGACCCTCCTGGATTGACTGTGGGTGGATCTGTTCTCTGATATTCCGTACTGGTTTTATTAAATATATAATTTATTGCCACACAGGGACTTTAGAAATTCAAGGTCTTTTTCAGTTGCAGTGAGTTTGAGGTCAGCGTAGGCTACATGATACCATGTCTAAACATGGTTTATTTTTATTTTTTTAACTTTATTTATTTATTTATTTGCCTTGGTGTTTTGCCTGGGACTGGAACTACAGACAGTTGTTAGCTGCCATGTGGGTGCTGGGAATCGAACCCGGGTCCTCTGGAAGAGCAGACGGTGCTCTTAACCGCTGAGCCATCTCTCCCGCCCCTAAACATGATTTATTAACAACATTAATAAAAGAAAAGCATGCCTAAGAAATAAAGGTTGGCATAATGATCTGCTCATCCTCTGAGTGGTTTCTTCCACTGTGATCCTTTTGGCCATTGATCATTCACTGATGAGAGTTTGAAATAAACATTGTATCTTTTGTGTTCTGAGTTTGTGAATTCATTCACTGGACTATGGAAGCCAGAGCGAAATCCTGTAACAAGGTATCTTCTTGTTCTGCTTTTGTGTGAAGTATGTTCATGCAGTATGTGCATGCATGTGTGAGAGCATGCATGTGGAGGCTAGAGATAATGTTAGATGTCTTCCCTCAGTAGCTCTCCAAGACCCTTACTGAACCTAGAGCTCACCAATTTGGCCAGACTGGCTGACCAATGAGCTCCAGGAATCCGCCTATCTCTGCCCCCATGTACTGGAGTTACAGATGTGTGCCACCAAGCCCAGCTTTTACATGGGTGCCAGAGGGTCAGAATTCAGGTCCTCATACTTATGTGACAGGCACTTTACTCAGCAGTCAGTCCTCTTTGTCCTTTCTTTTTATAAGTGGTCTTACTCTAGCCCAGGCTGGCCTCAGACTTCTGTAATCCTCCGTCAGCCTTCCAAGTGCTAAGCTTGCAGGTCTGAGCCATCATGCCCGGTTTATTTCCCTGTTCTGTTTGTCTTAGTCACTGTTCCATTGCTGTGAACAAGGAGTGCTTCTGAAAGAAAGCATTTAATTGGGAGAAGGGGTTTGCTTACAATTTCAGAGACTTAGTTCATTATCATGGCAGGGAGCATGGCCGCATGTAGGCTGGCATTGGAGCAGTAACTAAGAGTCTACATCCTGATCTGTAGGTAGAGAGTCTGGGCCTGGTACCCCAAAGCCCTGGTAGCCCCCAGTGACATGCTTCTTTTGGCAATGCCACATCTCCTGATCCTTTTTAGATATTGCCACTCCCTAATGACTAAGCATTCAAATTTATTATTGTGTCTGACACCATTCTTAATCAATTCACCATGATGTCATTACCTTATATGGAAAGTAATGTGTGTGTGTGTGTGTGTGTGTGTGTGTGTGTGTGTGTGTGATCAGTGAGTTTAATCAGAGCAACTTTCAGTGTCTCCTAATGTTTTAAAAAGCTCCATGGGCAAAAGTATAAAGAGCAGATCAAACTTAAATAGAGTTGGTAAAAGGATAAACCCAATGCTGCATTAAAGGCCAGTTTGCTTACTTTTCTCTGCCAGGAACTCACATACACACACACACACACACACACACACACACACACACACACACACACTATCTTTTCTTCCTTTTTTTTTTTTTAATTTTCCTTTTTAAAAAAGGATCTTGCTACCTTTAATTCCAGCTGGAGGCATGCAGATATCTGAATTAGAAGCTTGCCTGGTTTACAGAGTGAGTTCCAGGATAGCCAAGGAAACCCTGTCTTGAAAAACAAAAATAAAAACAAACAAAAAAAGAGACTTGCTATGTAGCCCACCTGGGATCGCTGGTGTGGACCACCACACTTGGCAAGAGCTTCTCTTGTTTGATGAACCTCAGGAGTGGAAATAAGGGCCCTAGGCACTTCGGGCTAAGATCCAGTATAGAATTGAGGACCATCAAAGAGGCAAGGGATACTGGTTCTCCTGCTCTTATTCCACAAGTTAGTCAGCAAGTACATCTTTCCTCCCTTGTCAGCAATGTGTGGAATGTACTTGGTTCCTTATCTGAAGAGGGAAAAAGCAAAGTACATGATGTCTCCATGATATTTGCCAGGATTTGTATCTTACATGGGAAAATTAAATTAAATCAGAGATTTTGCTTGTTTTTTTAAAAAAGATTTATTTATTTATTATGTATACAGTGTATAGAAGAGGTACCAGACATCATCATAGATGGTTATGAGCCACCATGTGGTTTCTGGGAATTGAACTTGGAACCTCTGGAAGAGCAGTCAGTGCTCTTAACCTCTGAGGCATCTCTTCAGCCTGTCGTTTTTGTTTTTCCTTCCTAATGTGCTGCTGAGGATCGAGCCCAGGACTTCCTGCATGCTAGGCAAGCACTCTACCATCATAACTACATTTTCAGCCTCGATTTTACTTGTTTTTATTGTTTATTTATTTGTATTTGAGACAAGGTCTCACTGTGTCTTTTTGACTGTTTTTGGAATTTGTAGACCAGGCTGGTTTCCAACTCACAGAGATCTGCCTGCCCCTGCCTCTGAGTGCTGAGATGTGCTTCATAAATAGAATTTTTGTTTTGTTTTGGCTTTTTGAGCCAGTAGCTGGAGACTGCTAGGATTGTAGGCGTGCACCACCACACCTAGCTAACTATTAAAAATACCATCCTTATGACTAACAAAAACTTCCAGACCTCAGACCACTCCAGTAACCTGTAAAGTGCTGTTCACTTCTGTCCACGTCAGTTTCATCCCCGGCCCCCTTGATTCCTCCCTTCCGTTTAGAGCTTTGTGTGAACACTTATACTTTGCTTCATTTTTTTATTTCTACAGTCATTAGGATAATGACTGTATGTCTGATACTACTTTTTGTTTGCTTGTTTGGATAGGGTCTCATGTATCCCAGCCTAGCATCTAAGGCTGACTTCTACCTGCTGTTCTATCTTACTCCCCCTTCTGAGTGCTGAGATTACAGGAATCTGCCACCACACTGGATTTCTGCAGTGCTGGGGACTCAAGTGAGGGCTGAGTCACATCCTCACTCCTGATATTCACTTTTATGCCAATGATGTTCATTGTTTTGAATGCCTAGGTATTAGCAGTGTCTTCAAATTTGGGATGAGGCCAACACTAGAAAACGAGTGGAAAGCTAAGTTCTTCTTTTTTTTTTTTTTAAACTTTATTTATTTATTTATTTGCCTTGGTGTTTGCCTGGAACTGGAACTACAGACAGTTGTTAGCTGCCATGTGGGTTCTGGGAATCGAACCCGGGTCCTCTGGAAGAGCAGAGGGTGCTCTTAACCGCTGAGCCATCTCTCCAGCCCCGGAAAGCTAAGTTCTAATATCAGGATCATTTAATTGTCTTTTGTTTAGGGAAGAAGAGCTAAGAAGTGAATTACTTAAAGTCTAGTGCAAAGGCACGATCTCTGTGAAGAAAAGCTCTTTCCTGCAGTGACGATCCTGCCACCAGGTGGCACCAGACCATCTTGGAGAGATACTTCCAAATTGTGACGTTAGTTACCTGCAGGATTTGCTTGGGAAAAGTTTGCATGAAGAATTAAAAATACCCTGGCCTATCTGATTGGCAAGGACTCAGAAGCTCAACAGCAGCCTCAGTTGGCACGGTTATGAAAAACAAGCACTTGCATAGAGTTTTGGAAGAAGCACAAAAATGTGTAACTCTGGTAGAGAACAGTTTGGCAGTATCTTAGCAAATCTACACATGCTTTCAGCCTGTGACCTGGCACCCCATGCCATTTACCCTGAAGATATATCTCTAACAATATGAATATACATATTCACAAAAGTATTTTACTGCAGCATAATTGCATATGCTAGGAACTATTTTAAAGTGTCCAAGACATAGAATATTGGTTTAACAAACCACAATGAATGAAATATAACAACTCTAAAAAACAACAGAGAAAAACCTCTACAACTCAGGAAATCAATGGGATGACAGATGTCACAGCCAGATCACCCTCACATCCAGAAAAGCCTCTATGAATTAGAAAGGTTTCCTCTCTCTTTTCTTTTCTTTTCTTTTCTTTTCTTTTCTTTTCTTTCTTTCTTTCTTTCTTTCTTTCTTTCTTTCTTTCTTTCTTTCTTTCTTTCTTTCTTTCTTTCTTTCTTTCTTTCTTGAGACAGTATATCACTCAGTAGCCCAGGCCTAAGGACTGGCCCCACCAAGCTGTTCCTTCAAGAGTTCTCGGAGATAGACTCATGAGACATTCGGTCCCGAGGCAGCAAACTTCCAGGGTCCAGCTGACCACAAACCTGGCCACTCATTTCTGCCTCAACCACCAGAGGCTTTGAGATCTGCTGGAAACACAAGACCCTTTGCTGTGGCGTCTTCCTTCAGTGATCTACAAACAAGCTTTTCCCTGCACTGCTGTTGGGTGGCACTCCAAGAATCCTCCTAAAGTGTCCCATCAGGAACATTGGCAATCTTTCTGCTGGCACCTCTTAGCAATGCACCCCAAAGCTTGCCTGAGGACCTAGAATTGGAGCACTACCAATCTCTTTTGGCTGGCATCTGTTGCCACGGAGGGTTGCAGAGTTCCTACTTTCCAATTCAAATCACTTTTCTGTAGTAGCAAATGAAGTTACTCTTGTTATTCTTCGCTGTCTGCCCACTCCATTTATTGTGAGCAAGATGAGAAGCAAATAAGAGCCAGGAGCCAGGCTCCACTCACTGAGTGCATCAGTAATACTTGAGAGACTGATTCAGGAGCATTGTTGATCCTGATGAACCATGGAGTCTTGACTGGATTTCATCACTTGATATGGATTTCATATCACAAGATTAAGAGAAAATGTTTTAAACATATAAAACGGAAAATGGATTTGTTCTGTCTGCTACTGAGCTTGAAAGTCATTTAAGATGGAGTCTTCCTCATAATGGACATCTTACAAAGCCAGGAACTGGAACTCTAAGGATCCCATTACTACTCATAAGAATGGTATCTGAGTTCTAGCTATGGCCCTGAGCAGAAACAGGACATTCTAAACACTGAAAAAAAATCATAAAGATTACTTCTAGCTGGAAGTTTCATACCATTATTCCATTCCTTCACAGTTGACCCAAGACTGTATGGTGGTGCATGCCTATAGGTTAAAGCTAGGGAGGCTGAACACGAGGATCAGTTTAGTCTCATCCTCTAGACATGGTACTGACATAAGCAAAGTGATGAAACTGTAGCTAGCTACGTCTGTGCTTGTAGTGATGAAGCTCTTCACACTGTGAGAGGTGGGTGGAGGGTCATGATAGCAGTGGGCAGACACCAGGGTTCGTTCAGTGGGCACCTGCTGAGATTTCTAAGTTTTTCTGTTCCAAAACAAGGAACTGGACAGACACATAGATGAAAGCAGCAGGGGCAGTTTATTCAGAAAGAAATTGAGGATGTGAGGGTGACATCTGCCACCCAGGGTTGACACAACTGATATGGCTGGCTTGGCCCAAGTGTCCTTTCTCCAGCACTTCTTGTTCCTCTTGAAGCTCAAGGATGACCTTCTCCACAGAAGTGGAGGAGTATCCAACTAGCTGTACGTCTTGCTAGAACCTCCACACAGGCTCTCAGCAAGAAATCCCTTCAGAGGAGAAAGTGAGCCTGTAAAGGCACAGTGCAGAAAGAATCTGGACTTTGGGGTCCTTGTAAAGCATGAGTTTTCTGAGTCATCTGTGTATGGCTGGATTTTTTGCACAGGCCCAATCTGCTTGGGAAGGGGGTTGTGTTTTAGTTTTCCCTTGGGCTGGTTTCTTTCATATGCTAATTCCTGGCCTTGGTGGAAAGCCTTTCAGACCTCTATTCCTACCCCACTCCCAGCCTCAGAGACCCCAGCTTGAGCCACTCTTGTCTGCCTCTCATATGCCCTCATGCACATGGCTGTTGAAGGTGCTAGGGTACACAGGTGACTGGGAGTTGGGAGTCTTCACGGGTGCAGCTTCTGTGGGTGGTTTTTTTATGCTAGGAATAGGATTTATTAATGATGTGACCAGTTTTGAATCACCCGTACTCCTATATGCAGCCCCATTACTCTTACTGGTTCACCAACTGAGACTTGGGCGGAACCCTTTCTTCTGTTAGTCTTTAGGATCTCCCCAGTAACAGTCATAAGATACAATTGGTCAGGTTAAACTATGACACCACTGAAAGGGAACTGCTCTATGTGACGAGGGCATCTGGGTTTGTGAACTGATTCTATCTAGATGAAAAATGAACTCTCTCTCTCTGAGACAGTACCTTACATTGTGGCCCAGGCTGGCTTAGAACTCATGTTGTACCTTAGGCTGGCCTCAAAGTCATGGCATTCCTGCCTTAACCTCTTACCTGAGAGCGGGGATTATATATATTAGGCACTATGCCTGGTTTATCTATCAGGTTTAGAAGATACTGTCGTTAGGTGCCTTGAAGATTGAGAGTTACTGTAAGAGCTGTAAGAGTAATTCCCTTTGAACTTGAATGTGTCTGAGACAGTGTTGGGGTTCTGGAGAAGACAGTTTAGAGTGTTAGATTTCAATTTAAAAAAAAGAATAGAGAAAGAATGTTGGGGTGTGTGTGTGTGTGTGTGTGTGTGTGTGTGTGTGTGTGCTCGCACACATCTTTTGGATATCAAAAGTTCTGGAAAACCAGATGTGCTGAGCCATGTCCCCATTTCTCAAGTAATTACTCTGGAACTTATGAGGATGCTCCCGGAGCTATCTTTATTAGCAGGCTTTGGCTGGAATAAACAGTCAATTTTCCTGGCAGCGCTGAAGCTTTTCTTGGAGGCATTTTTAAGGCATTGTCTAGGGCCAGCCCAGGGACATGCCTTAACTCCATAGAAGCCTTCCAAGAGTCAGGTCCAGTCCTGTGCGTGAGTGTGTGTGTGTGTGTGTGTGAGTGTGTGAAGCTTAACCTCTGGTGGTGTTCCTCAGGAACTGTTCATGTTGTTTTTGAGATGAGGCCTCTCACTGGGACTTGGTGTACTGATTAGATTAGGCTGGAAGGCTAGTGAGCCCTAGGAATTCACACATCGCCTCTCCAGTGCTGGGAGTAAAAACACAATCCTGTTCAGGTTTTTACCTGAATGCTGGGATTGGTCTTGGGTCCCAAAGCACTTCACTCACTCACATATTGAGCTCTCTTCCCAAGGAGGTTTTTTTTTTTTTTTTTTTGATTTTTATCACCTGGCATTTCTTGGCAGTAAAGCAGTTTTACTTCAATATGCAGTGTTTGAACACCCTGGCAAGAACTTCCTCTTCTTTTCTTCAGTCTTCCCTTTCTTTTGTGTGTATTGTTTCCAGAAAGGGTCTCACATGCCCAGGCTCATCTCAGATTTACTATGTAGTGGAAGGTGATTCTGAACTTCTGATCCCCTGTCTCTACCTCTCCAATGTAACTGTAGGCTTATGAACCACTTCTGGTTTTGTGTGGTGCTGGGGATCAAACCCAGGGCTTTGCACATGGACACGAGCTAGCATTTTATTAACTGAGCTAAATCTCCAAGCCCTCTGGGAAGCTTTTACACAAGTTGCTGGCCACCCAGATCCAGGGAAACAGGACTGGGAGGAGGCTCTATGTGAAACAGTATGCTTAGGAAATACTTATGGAAACACTGCCAGTTGTGGTGGGAAGGTGTAGCCTAGCACTGATGTCAGTAGCCTGGGGAGTTTAAGGCTTAGGGACCTAACTCAGTCAAGGCGCATTCCTGGCTACAGTGCAGGCAAGAGTTCCAGAACAGGTCAGAGTCAAATAGGATCATGGAGTTTATTGAGAAGAAATAACAGTTGGTACAGACTTCAGATTGAAGTGTAGGTGTTTAAAGAGAGTCACAGAGGAAAAGGCCAATGCACACCCAAGTACGGGTGTGGGTTTTCAAGAAAAAAGTCTTCATAATGGCTTTCTAAGTTATGCTGCTCAAAGGATGCAATTTACATGGTTTAAAGATAAAGCAAACTAAATAAATTAAAAAGGGGGCTGGAGAGATGGCTCAGAGGTTAAGAGCACTGCCTACTCTTCCAGAGGTCCTGAGTTCAATTCCCACCAACTACATGGTGGCTCACAGCCATCTGTAAGGAGATCTGGCGCCCTCTTCTGGCCTCCAGGGATACATGCAGGCAGAACACTGTATATGTAATAAATAAACTAAAAAAAAAAAGATGAGGCAAATTTTAAATATCAAATGAGAAGCTGGAAACCTGGCTCAACGGTTAAGAGTGTAGTGGTTTCTAAGGGGCCCAGAGACCATCCTGGCGTCAGCCAGTGCAAGCTGGGCTGGAGAGATGGCTCAGAGGTTAAGAGTAGTCACTGTTCTTCCAGAGGTCCTGAGTTCGATTCCCAGCAACCACATGGTGGCTCACAACCATCTATAATTAGACCATTTATAATGAGATTGATGTTCTCTTCTATACACCGTATACATAATAAATAAATATTTTTTTTTAAATATGCTCCTAAACACTTCTACATATGCCAACCTGGGGTCTGAGCCTGAAAGCCTTGACAACATTCCTAGACCAGCTGGAAACCACCTCCTGAAGCTGCAGAATCAAAGCCCTTTCTCTCTGACAGGGGAGAGCATCTGGGAAAATGTAGTTAAGGTTCTCCCCTCCATAATAAAATTGAACTTCTTGTTTCAGTTTGTTCCCAAAGGCTGTGTTGGTGTTTCCTGGCCATCTTAGTCCCCTCCCCCAAAGGAAAAGCAGGACCCTGACCATAGAGGTGACCCCTGACCCTGAACCAGACACACTTCAACATAAGAGTACCTGTTCTTTGTTTTTATTTATTTATTTGTTTATTTATTTATTTATTTTCAAGACTGAGTAACAGTCCTTGGCTGTCCTGGAACTCATTTTATAGACCATGATGGCCTTGAACTTATAGGATCCACTTGCCTCTGCCTCCTGAGTGCTGGGATTATAGGCATGCATCACCATGCCTAGTCTTGGTTTAGTTTTGTCTTTTTTGAGACAGTGATTCTCAGGCCTCTGATGAGAACCAGAGGTAGAAACTGGTCAATTAAGGCAGGGACTCCAAAGAAGTTTCCAGAATGTTCTTGCTGGAGGCCAAGAATACAGGAAGAAGGCTCTGGTTTTTGTTGCAGGGTTATCTGCTAATGAGCAACACTGCATAAAGGGTGACCTGACCAGCTCACCCCCTCCTCACACCTTACCCCAGTTTCTGCCATAAGAAAGGCCCCAGACTAGCAGCTCCATAGTATTACTGAATAGTACTGAAGGCTTCCCACCACCCTCAGGACAGGTTTTTTTTTTTTTTTTTTTTTTTTTTTTTTTTTTTTTTTTTTTTTTTTTTTTT